>CM074507.1:18308043-18400130 GCA_037389245.1 Oryzias sinensis
TCTACCAGCAGGGCAGCGTTCTAGGCAGGTGGCTGATGGAAATGAACCATCGTCAGTTCCGTGCATTGCTTTGTAACAATTCACCCTCCACTCAGCGAGGGCAACGTCACAACACCGTTCTACGACTGGGGCATTAAATATCAAGACAATCTGCTCTCTAACATTACCAAGAAAAAAACTCATTACAGTTTGTTGGTGCTGCTGATCAGTTAGAGGGCCCACAAATTAAATTTCGCTTAGGGCCCCCGGAAGACCAGGGCCGGCCCTGAGTGGGACCATTGGTGCAGAGCAACCCTGGTGCCTGGAGCACTTAATAAAAAATCTTCAAGCTGTTTGCTGTCAGAAGTTGGTGTCTTAAGAGTTTTAAACTTTTGAAACTAAACAAATGTTTTGCTTTCAGAACCTCTGTGAATGAAGCATAACCCCATTTATTACATCCTTCCCCTGAAAGAAAAAAACAGACCTTTCTAGATCAGGACAGATACGCATAAATAAAAACATGTTCTCCAGTTGCTGCGGTCAACATTCGGTTTTGTTTCAAATCTGGCTTTTAAGGGGGGGAACTATCTCACTCAGCTGTTTAGGAAAACTGCAGGGATTTCATGAAGGCGTCAAATGAGCTCATGGAGGGAAGCTTGCTCAGCACTGGAAGCTATATTGCTTTGCTGGCTAACAAAACCAAGCCAAACCTGTGCTGCCATGAATGCCTGTGTTGCTGCTTCAGCACAAAATCAGGAGGAAAAGTTTTTTGTTTGACCATGAGAGGAGAAACCACTTTTTATAGAAGAAAAATCTAAACAAGAAGGAGGAAAGGAGAGAATAATGACCTCCAAAAAGGGGCTAGATTTACCCCCCTACTAGGTTTGTCATTGGTCCATGAACACTCAATTAAGTCCTCTTTAAAAGGGTAGAAAAAGATTTAAAAAAACTATTTCCTGCTATGTAAAGAGCCTCTGCAGTAAATCACCTGAATGAGAGTGGAAGGCCTGATGTGGAGGATTACATGCAGCTTTCTTTAAGAGACCATAGACTTCCAGATTTGTTTGTCACTCATCCTTCGTTTGCGCCCTCACACGCTGCAGGTGCGTCTGCGCAGCAGAAAAAGCTGTTTCTGCTGCATGGCCGTTTGTACCAGCAACCGTCAAGCGTGCTGCGCCTCGTTAGCGCTGCACATGGCACGCATTTGTCACACCAAAGCGTGGCGAGCGTGAGTCAGGGGAAGTCTCCTGAATTGCCCACCGTCTTAAACGCATGCATCAGAGAGGCAGAGGCATGCAGGCAAGACTTAAAACTGCAAAACCAGTATGAAACTTGATCATCTAACCAACAGGGAATCCATCCATCCATCCATCCATCCATCCATCCATCCATCCATCCATCCATCCATCCATTTTCTGGACCCATTTTATCCATTATGGGGTTATGGGGCTGCCATAGCACAGCCAAAGGGAATTCATTTCCCCCTTTAAGGATTAACAGGACATGTTTTGGGGTTTAATGTGAAACCTTTCTTTTAAGCTAAATTTAGTTTGGTTTGAGTTCAATTTTTTTAACATTATTCAAATATCACTGAGTAGCAACTTGTATCAATCAAATTTCAAGGCACATTTGAAACCCTAGTTACTTTTAGCCCATGGTGTTCACACTGGACAAGCAAGGAGAGGCTTCTTCTTTTTTTTGGACTGTTTACTAGCACATGTCCGACACCTACAATTGGACGAGGCTTGGTGTGAAATAACAAAGTGGTGCAAAGCTCTATTCTGGTATATGAAAGACTTGGCGTCATTGAATTCCGAATGGATAAAAACTTCAATTTTCAAATGGTTGGCACATATGTGAATTAAAGCGAATCTGAGTTCCTGACTGGTCAAAGTTTGACCTGAGCTTGACGAATTTACTGGTATTGGGAAACCTAGACGTTTAGTAAAACAATGTTTTTGTCATATGAAGCAGCTGCTTTGAGTTTGGATTTACTCCCTCTGCACCGCTGGTGAACCACGGATGACACGACCATGAAAGGGAGCAAAACCCAAAAGGTAGAGCTGTGAATAATGCGATCAGTAATTAGCTGTCAGGCACAAAAACGGCAAATCTGATAAATGCTAAACAGACAGAGACGCCCAGGAGTTTGTTCAAGGAACTGTGAGCTTTCTGCCACCCAGAAAAAACAGAAAGAATTCTACTGAAGTCACGCTCGGTGTCGGAGCAGATTTAGAAAAATCTCTCCTTCCTGGTTAAAATCCATGCATCACTGCAGAAGAAAGTGGAGGTGGCCTGGAGTTTGTCTCTTTCCATGACAAATGGGCACCGGCATGATCTCACTCTGCACATGAAACGTGGGGTCTGGCAGCAATAGGATGGTGTGGTAAACGGGGGACAGCAGAGGTGAAGAAAGGAAACCATTAGTAAACTCATTCCAAGGACTCGGAACTGTGTTCCTTTTTAAGCTATTCAATGGAAAGTTGTCACCCAGCCATTTTTAAATAAGAGGAAATTTGATCAAATCATAAAAATTCAACAAACAAACTCAACTTTGTCCGTCTTCGAATGGAAATTATTAGGATA
Source organism: Oryzias sinensis (assembly GCA_037389245.1). Classification (NCBI taxonomy): domain Eukaryota; kingdom Metazoa; phylum Chordata; class Actinopteri; order Beloniformes; family Adrianichthyidae; genus Oryzias; species Oryzias sinensis. Next base: position 18,310,609 of record CM074507.1, read on the forward strand.
AAGTTTAGCACTCCACAAACACAGTAACCTGAGCTCCATATCTTATGTAGCAGGTTTACGTAGCGCACACAAAACAAAGAATGTATAAAGTCAGCTCGGTTCATGCTGCCACAAAAAAGTCAGAGTCACTCCCAGGGGCTGCTTGGGCTCCACTGAGATTTTTCTCAAAGATTCTGTCCCTGAAATCTGTAGACTAAGTTTTAGGTCCAATTATAGGGTCCAGTTAAGATGGATTATAACGCCACTTTTTGCAGATGATGTGGTTCTGTTTATTTCACCCAGCAAATGCCTCCTGCTGGATCTGAGAAGGTTTGAGAGTAAAGTCACCAGGATGATAAACATCCCCATCAAGACGGAGGTCATGATCCATGAGCTGATTCCTCTGAATGAGACAGATCCAGATTTGGTGGATTTAAAAAACATTTTAGCTGGCCATTTTTTTCCCTGCTAGTCAGGAGGAGAAAGTGAAGCAAAAAGTTGGAATGTAATCTTATTAAAGAAATTGCTCATGCATCAATGAAGTTTATGTAAAAACCACAAAATGAAGGAGTTATGGTTGAGTTTGAGATACTAGAGCTACAGAGGTTTGTTGGAACATTTCAGTAGTTTTGTTTGAAGGGGACACACTTTGGAAACTTTTTTTCTGAAAGCGATTTAAAGCAGTGCGCAGAGATGGAAAACAGCACATATTTTGATATTTTATCCATCGTCTATGTGAGGCGGATGTTTTGGGACTGGAAACGAACAAAACAACTGAGGGGATTGAAAGTTTGGAAGGAGCAGTTGGACTCTGGTGGGCCACAGCTGCTGGGAGGAGAGTCCTGGATATGTTCCCTGGAATGAGGGAGTCGCTGGAGAGTGAGAACGCCGCACCATTAAAAGACTTTGTCTCCAATATCAGGACATCCACCGATGGCAGTTCAAGCGAAATCCAATTTTGAAAAGCAGCCGAGAGGACAGGAAGATTTAATTACAGAGATAAGCGCACAACACAAATTATTGAGGAAACGTAGCGAGTAGGATTAACAATGAGCTCCTCCAGCCTCCTATCCCGCCTGCGACACAGAAATCAATTGCTGCCTGCCACTTTGAAGGATGCTTCCATTTCTCAAACGCGTCTGGAGAGAAACGCTCTGCATTAAACCGAAGTGATGCACCGATGCTACGCCGTGCACTCAATTAAAAGTAGATTTATACTGTAAGTTGGCTCAAACACTCATCTGAAGGAGACGTTTGCAGCAGCTGCTGCAGACAGAAACACATCCTTTATGCAAACATGATGTCATGTTTAACAGCAGCAATGGAGAGAAAGATGTCTCCATTTATTATACTTGGAGCCAGGTTCCTTTGGTTGCATTACAGAGCAAGAATCCTTGTTGTACAGCTGGTTAATCATCACATTACACAGAGTTTTCCACATTGGGACAGGTACTTTCATGATGTCTCTGGTGTAAAACAATAAAAAAAGCAAGAAACAGTTCTGGAGAGAAGAAGCTTGAAGTTTTCCAACAACCAAATTTGAGGTTGAACTAAGTATTTTCAGGAATTTTTGAAGCAACAGAGTTTTTTGTATGTATTACAGTTGAAAAAGAAAGTTTTTATGACTTCCTGTTTGACGAAAGTTTAGAAATATGAATCAACTGGAGCCGGTTTATTCACCAAATAACCACTAGATAGTTTGTTACACTGGTCAATTTACCAGTGTAGAAGCTTTTCATGCTGGAGTGAACCAATTGGACGGAAGGCCTCAATGCTTCATGACGCTTCATCTTACCATTATTAACAACAGAACTAAATACATTCAGTCTGGTTCCAAGCTTTTTACAAATAAATACTCATAACAACTTTGGGGTTATTTTGATATACTTTATCTTTATTGAGACGTCTACGTTCTGCAACAAGTTTGTTTTGGTTCATTTTTGATAAATATCAGCATTTTGATACACTCTCTTAGAATGAGGTTTTGTTTCAAGGCTTTGAAGCATGTCCCTAACAGGAGAGGGAGCATTTCTGAGTTGACTTTGATAGCATTTGGTCATAAAGGCAATAAAAGATCCCGACTGTTAATACGATCACACTCCACCCCTGCAGCATTTGTCACAATCTACATGATTTAAGGTGGTCTGGCTCAGGATGGACTGAGAAAAGTCTGCTTGCGGGGAACGCTGATTATGCTATCACTTTCATTTTTCTTTTTCTTGCAATTGGAATGCCACCGAGGATCAGCGCTGAAGATTTGGATCTTTCAGCAGGAATTTCAATCAAGCAGAGAGGAGATTTTCTTTCTCCCAGAGCAACAGGGTCACTCGATATTTGCTGCAGAGTTCAATGATGCTAATGTATATTTTGTGGGTGTTCCTGGTTTTAAAAGGATTTCAGTTGTGAGCAATAATCATTGTCCGATTGAGCCCTCATTAACAGTCACGGGTCAGCGCGGTTTATTACCGACCTCCTGTCGATCCCAGACTGACCTTTTGACCGAGTCGTGAAACAGAAAATTAGCTGATTTTTTTGCTGTCGCTGGAGATTCTTCCAGCAGTTACTGACTGCTCACGTAGAAAGTGTTTTTTATGGGAGACAATAAAACATGGGACTAAAAAAACTCGAATAGAAAACAGGTATTTTTACAAAAGCAGATTTAGAATGACAGTTTGCTTTTCACATATAATTCTCTAGTTCCCCCCCCCAAAAAACATCATGGAAAATTAGACAGGACTAGCAAAGAAGGACAGATGGAGCTGTCTGATCTTTAGGAAATGAAAGAAAATATGTCATGGTACGGACGAGAGTTCAGGAATGACCCAGATGCTGGAACCCGGAAAGAGACCTGACACAACGGTAAGTATAAAGTGGTTTAATCTGAATGAGAGCTTGACAGGGCTTCCTTCCAGGAGGAGAGAGCGAGAGCAGGCTGAAGGAATCTTGAGCGGGAATATCCACGAGGGTCTCCAGCGGCGAGAGCGAGGCTTGAATCCAGACGAGACGAGGTGTTGGCTGGAGGTTACTTGAGATGGCGTGAAGCTTGAAGCAAGGCGAGGCGAGGCGGCTGGCTGGAGGTTTCGGGGTTGGCGTGACTGCAACGTGGGTGGACTGCGACCAGGTGAGGATCCAGAAGGTAAAGGTCCTGAAGCAGAGCGAAGACAAAATCATGAGCTTGGTACTATGAGACTTGAAACAACAAACATGAGTTGACCAGACTATGCACCATAGGAGGAACAACGAACTGGCACCGGCTGATGATCCTGGAGGAGGTTATGAAGGGTGGAGATGATGAGGTAAGTAGATCCAGCTGGTCGCGTCAGCCACAGGAAGGAGGGGGGAGGAGGGAGTAACTGACAGGCCATGACAAAATAGTTAAAATTATTAAAAATAGTTCTCAGGTTTTCATCTAAATGAATTGGAATTTTTTAAATAGTGGGGCTAACATGATCATTTTTGGTTTTTCTATTTTTAGCCAATAACAGTAGGGCCAATTTGACAAACAAAGTCTCTGAAAATGTAATTGAACTGAATCTATTTATTAAATAAGGATAACAAGGGTGGTGGTGGCAGGTAGCACTAGAAAAACGTGCATCCGTAGCTATGAGGACAAACCTCAACCTCTTCTTCTTTTCTTTTTTTTCCTAAATGGGTCACAAGATGGCTTTGACCTTTTTTTGTTTATCTCTCTTGCATTTTGCCGCTTGACAACAAGCTTCCCCACCAAAGTCGTCAACTAGTTTTAACCTTGGTGACCTCATTTGTTCCCTAATTTCATTTGGGTCTTTCACACAAAAAATAACAAAAAATTTAGAATTGTATGTACATGTATTAAAATGTAGGTTATAGAATGTCATGGTATGACTGATTTTTAAAAATATTTTATAAAGTACATTCCGACTCCTTCCCTTCTTCCCCCATGTGTCCACTTAATTTTGGGAAGGACAGATATAAAAACATACTACATACAGAAGTCCCGTGCCCGTATTAGCAGAAGCTAGTGTTGAATGTAAATTTGTTCATTTTTATCCTAGCTAAGAAAGGAGTTTACATGAATAAACTACTCCCTGGATTAGAGTACTTGCAATTATTTTAGATGGGATTTTTAAAAATCTTCTTAAATATTTAATCTAATATTGTTATTTACTTTTTTGAGCATGAAGGTCACAGTGTTGTGCTTCTGAATTATAAAATGCATTTAAAGGATGCGAAATTAAAAAAAGATCTTGAAAGAGACACAGTTGTTGCAAGTGTCTCAAACGTGTCTAATTCTGTAGTGTTCTATACTTGGGAAGTAATGAAAAAACAGGAAGCAGCAGTGGTAAATTCAAATGGAAAGCAGATTTATGCAGGTTTATGCAAAAAAAAAGACACAAAAAAAAACATCCACCCAAAAAATCTGAAAAAATAACTCAAACCTACCAATTAAATGATATTGTTGTGTAGAGGACAACTTTTAAACGTGTCACTAACAAGCTTTTAACATTATTTTCACCTGACAACACTGTTTTGGAGTTTTGGAGTTCAGAGATTTTGTGTTAGTGGTTTATAAGCTGGCTAAGTACAACACGCTGTGTATCGGAAACCTGATTGGTACTGCGCATGCGTAAATCTTATTTCACTTTCCTGTTGTTGCAAACGTTACAACAGTTAAGTTATTATGAATTAAATTAACTCTGGGTAACATTTCTTGACATTTTTGCCTTTTTGACTGTTTGATCCGTTTTAGCAAAAACAATATTGATAACAATCTTATATTCTTGTCATTAAAGACAACATTGTCCAGTCCTGATCTGTAACATTTTAAAATATACTTTTTAATTATTGTAAACATTTAAGAAGTACCTATTATAGTTACCATTTGAAGAGATATTTTCCGAGAGATACTCTGACCAGTAATTGTCGTAAAACGCTTTGCACGGAAAAAGAAGCATTTTGCACTGATCGGGTTTCTGGTATTGATCGGGTTGCGACACCAAGTCTTAAATCATTTGCTAGCATTTTTCTAACATACCCCATTTTGTAAAATGTATTTCATCTTGTATTCAGAAATAAAAGATGAATCCTCAAAGCATTTAAATGATAACTCCAAGTTTGGATCTCGAATAATATCTGCAACATTACAAATTTTAGACTGCTACAAAATTAGAATAACCAAGCAAATGCTAATCTTCTAAGTAAAAATAATTCAATATAAATGGTATTTTAAGTACGTTTTCTGATATAAACAATCATAAAAATATGTTCCGGAAATAAAAACTAGAACCAATTCAAATCAAAAGCTTAAACAAATTACATTTTTCCCAAAATACAACAGGCATGGGAATCTTTATAGTCAGATTGAAGCAGCAACATATGAAGTGGCCTTTCCTTTAACAGAGACAACCCTATGAAACACTGTCAAATCAAAAGCAGTCAGTGTTGAGCTGAAAATGTAAATAATGGCTTAAGTATACAAAAACTTTGCTCACTTGTCTGGGTCTAAGCACCTGGCATATGTTTTCAGTTTCAGCGCTAGCTCTTTGAGAGTGTATAGTAGGCTGCGCTTAAAGCGAGTCCTTCAAAAAGTAACATGTACACAAACCAATGGAGCCAGATTCATCTATCTTAGCCTATGTAAACAGCCAAAGTTCTCTTTAAGGCGCCTTTTTACAATCATTTCAAACATCAGCAGACAGCTACACTAGACATTTTGCACCAGACTGGGCGATGTTTGAAGTGCGAAGACTGCTGGAATCAAAAAAAGCTGTATTCTAGACCCATGGCGTCTTATCAAGATTGTTTAGAAAGTTCAAAGGTAAGTCCTCATTTTTTGAAGGTTTGTTAAAACACTAAGGAACCTCATCAGCTTAAGAGCCAGCGTTTCTCTGGAAGCACATGGCTCAACTGCCATTGATTTCTATCCATCAGCAGGTTGGTTGGCTTCACGGAAGCTGCTGCCAGAAGACGCTACATGCATTATGAACACATGTGGCAGGAGCCAAAGCCTCTGATCCAGCAACGCATGACGAATGGCTGAATTTCACAAAAGGCCGAAGGTCAAGCCGTATCCCTTACTCAACCCTGGCATCTGACCTCAGTGCATGATGGTAGTTTCCATGTGCTACGACTGAAAGGTGACTGCACAGCCTTGACTCACCAGAGACTTCCCCACAGAGCTGAAATTCCAGCAATCCAATCCCTGAGAATCGGGAACCTTCAGCTTCCAGATATCAACTCAAATTATCCAGGCCCAATGTTTCTGAAGTCCTTTGACCAGTTTTCCTTCTACAACCTTTTGATTTTTTGTCATAATGTCATTATGTTTAGGACTTATTTACAGAAGACAATTATTTCTATGACAAATCTATAAACTCAATTCAGCCCACTTAAAGTGAGAACACAATACATTTGGACTGTTAAACCTATAAGTGCAAACACAAATAATTACATTTGAAAATATTTTAATGTGATAACTGTGTGTGACTGCTTTTTCATCAGAATAAAGCAAGGAGGAGTACAAAAAATATATACATTTTTTTAATATAAAGCTTTAATTGTAGACCAACTGTAGGTTGTATTGATATTGTTATTGTCTTGTGGTAATCTTCATAAAAGAACAAATACACAGAACAAGATTAGAATAATTTACAGAGCCTGTCTAATGACATGGTACAAACAAAAAAAACATTGTAGTCACAAAATAGCTGAATTGTACACACAAAATACTAGGTCATGGCCTCCAAATACCTATTCATACCAACAATATACTGTTTTTGGGCCAGGAAATAATAACTTTCTACAAAAGAAATACCAATTTGCAGCTACGAAATGCTAAAATCATGTGAACCAAATATTCATTCTTGTCCAAAGTAGTAATTTCAAATTCTTGGCCAATAAATGAAGATGAAGTTGAAACACATGGACTACTATAGTTCGTGGTTACAAAATATTCATATAGTCTGAACAAAATACTAATTCCTAGCCACAAAATACTTAAATCGTTCAAACCAAAAACTAATTCCTGGCCAATAAATTGTTTAATTGAACAAACCAAATGCAAATTCTTGGCCACTAAATACTTTAGTCAAACAAACAAAACATTAATTCGTGACCACGAAATACTTTAATTGTATGAACGAAAACGAATTTGTGTCCACAAAATACTTTAACCATTCGAACAAAATACTTACTCTGTCCATCTTGTAACTTTCATATCAATTTTCTTACCTAACAGATCATGAGTTGTTAATATGACGACCAATTAGTTGCCTATTTTGTTCACGTTTTAAATATTTTGTTACCACAAAAGATGTTTGATTGCATGTTTATCTATTATGGGTCCACACAGTTAGTCATTTTTAAAAATAACATTTTTTTTGTACTTGAGTTTATCAACAACACATTTTTTACCACCCTGCGACAGACTGGCGACCAGTCCAGGGTATCCCTTGCCTACGCCCAAGTGGCCGGGATAGGCTCCGGCAACCCCGTGACCCCGAAAGGGAAAAACGGCAAAGAAGATGAATGAATGAATGAAAAAAAAATGAATGAATGAATGAATGAATGAACATTTTTTATGACTTTCCCAACCTGATGAGTTTGTACTTCACTTTCAATCAGAGTAAATACCTCAGTGCTGCCCTCAACCTCCACCCGGTTTAGACTTTTCGGGGAAACAAAGAGTCATTTCTCAGATTAGAGTGGCTGTGTGTCAGCAACCCTGCAGATATACCGCCCTTATGTCAGACATCACTTACAAATTGGGGGCGTGTGTAAACTTCCTGGTGTTTTATATGCTTCCTGGGGTCAAGGGTTAGCCTCCAAGCTTGCAAGATCTCATAGTGAATCAATGTCTGAGGCAATTCGGTCATGGAAATACTAAAGTTCAATTAGCTTTCTTTGACTGGGATAACCTAGTTGATGCTCAGGTTGATGGACGGTGTCGGTAACAGAAGGGCCGGCATATAAAACCTGCTCACAGTGCATTAGCGGATAGTGGTGAAATCCAACTCTTCAGGGTAAATTGCAATATAATAAACTTATTTTATCTGCTGTCTTCTCCAGGTTTAAGTGCGCTCGCTCTTGGAGAAAAAAAAAAAAATTAATGTTGATAACGTTCTCCATAAAGATTTTACAGGGTGCAAAATCTGTGATGTCGTATTCTTGACCTTTACCCTGTCGGTGCTTTTAGCTACTTAAATCTATTAAAGCATCCCCGTTTGAGCTGTTGGAGAAGAACCCAAATGGCCACTCAACAGATTAAAATGAACTTTATTCTCTCAAACACAGCATTTTCCGCTTTAACTCATCTTTGCTTCTGCACTTTGAAGCTGATGTCGCTTCTCCAACCCTGCGCTGCGGCTCGGCATCCATTTTTGTTCATGTTGGACCCACAGAGCGAAACTGAATATTCTAAGGACGCATCCAAGTTCATATAAAAATATTAAAAAGATGGGGCTATTTTGATGCTTGAGAAAAAAAAGAAAGTAACTTTTGCTTATTTTTTTTAACCATATAAAGTCCTCAACATCCAACAATTGAAGAATTTTTTTAATTAATTTAAATTTTGCAATTAAGTTTTTTTATTGGGATGTTTCAATTGTAATCCTTTGGATGTTTATGTAAGTTTTTGTTAGACAACAATGTTAGTTTAAGATGCAAAACTATTGACTTCAATGTTCAGGAAAAAAAAAAGCAATTGATTTACCTACAGCCCCAAATTTGATCTACACTTTTTCAACATGGTTTAACTTTACTATAAAGAAATATTTTTCAACAAATTTTCTGTTCTATCAATACTACAAGTAGTCATAAAAAAAGAAAAACAATGGAGGAATTATTCTCACCGCCAAAATTAGCAAAGCCTTTCTCGCCAAAAGTGTTCTTGAGATTTCACACAGGCAGCCATTTTAAAATGAGCAAGAAAAGCCCCTCATCTACTGCCCATAGTGGACAGATGATGAACTTCAGGGAAGATAACAGTTATATACAATGGGCTTTTATTCTAAAATGCCTGTAAAGTTCCAGCTAAATAGCCTAAAACTTCCCATTCATTGATGAAACTTTTTCTTACATTTGTGCTTCATCAGTTATTTTCTTCTATCAATAAAATCCCTATACTGTCCGTTTGACTTTAGGAGAATGATCATATTTGGGGCTACCTGTGTTACCTTCTGCACATAATCATCTCAATGTGATCATGTTACACACCTGTTCAGTCATGTGCTAAAGACTCCCCCCCCCATTGTTCTTCTTGTTTTAGATCTTAGTTGTTCTATCTTACTTGTTCCAGTGCTACAGTTCATGTAAAGTCATGGATCAAAGCTGCCAGCCATCACTAAAGTGTTTAGGATATGAGTTAACTTTAAAATCTGTCTTTTTCTTTCTAAAAAAAAAATCTTGCCTGCAGTTGCAGCATAAACAGCATAAACAGTTCTATGCATAGGATGCATATAAGTCTTCTGCCTCATCCTTTCTACGCCTCATCAGTTCCACCTCTGAGTCTCTCTGGAGGAGCGTCAAAGATGGAGCAGAATATCACATTGATGCAAAGGAGGAGGTGGTAAAAAAAAGAGGATTTGGAGGAAAAACAGGGCTTTAAAAGGAGCTACAGCTTTGCTTCTCGCTGCAGTTGAAGGTTCAAAACTGTGTTGATCTTCAGTCCTGAGAAAACTGTTTATTAAAAGAAATATTGGCAAAGCAGAAACTCATTGAGAGGTTTCTTTTGTACGGACATGTATCTGGACATGGCGTTAAAATAAAAAATAAAACTGTGTCATAGTTTTACGCAGTGTAACAGTAGTTCATTAGAAATTCACCCTTTGAGTTAATGGTGGGGATCGTTGGTGTGGAGCAACCCCGTTCCCCTTCCCGTCACCCATAACCGAGAGCTTTCCTTTAACACTCTCTCCCGCTTGCTTACAGCCCATCAAGGTGGGTCTTTAGGCACAAACAGAATTGCTCAGGTTAGATGTTTAAGGTTTAGTCTTTGGTTCTTCTGAAAATGTACTCATTCAAAGGGAAATTGTTGCGATCAGAAATGATGCCATGATTACTAATGCTAAACTCGACTTGTTTGAGCGCGCTTCATGGCGGTTTGATGCAGACTGGTCATCCTGTCAACCTTTGAAAATGCAAACAACAGACAGACAGGAGCTCTGGACAATATCCACCTCTGACGCGTAATAAACACCGCTGCAGGCCTCGTACTGCAATGACTGTCGCTTCCTTCTGCACCGTCTCACTGCAAAAACACTTAATCCAGAGATTTTTACTTTCACACTTCTTCATCTACACAGTTGATATGACATTAAATCAAACCCATACGTGCTGCTCAGCCTCAATTTTTAACTGTATTATTTACATTCTCCTGCTTTTCAGTCTAATTTGTCTAAACTGCAGGGCTGATGAAGGTTCAGACAGCTTAATTAGTCCGCACAGAAGGCAGTTTTATTTAAATGAGCACTTTCTTTAATTAAAACTAGATTCAATGCCAGCTAGAACAAGAAACAATGTGGCCAAATCTGCATTTTTTTAGACTTCTCTATGAAACACAGGAACATTTTACACAAAAAAAATGATATTTTTTGTTTATTTTTAAATCATTTCTCAACGAAGTGAATCTTAACTTAACTTTTTCTATCATTTTTCCTCCATTCCACCTCAAAACGATTTTTTTCTGAGGTACCTTTTTTCAAATTGATACTAAAATCAACATTTTTGATGCAAAAGAAAGCTAGTAAAGACTAACACACACAGACAGACTGTTTAATTTGTCAGTTGTCACCAGAGTTGCTTAAAGTCAATCGTCCCCCTCAGGCCCATCACTCCCCATTTTCATGATTACTTCTGAGAGTTGGGGGTCCAATAACTTCAGCCCAACACGCATCTAAAAGTGAAGGAACGATTCCTCCAAAGCCATCAAGGAAGTCTCTGAGCTTTAAGAAAATGAAGCGGGGGTGGTTATGTATATGTTTGGGGCGGGGGGGGGTAGTAAAAGCTGAGATGTTTAATTAGTTTGACCCTGCGGGTGCCAGGGGACCGTCTCCACCCTGAGGGGATGAATCGCCCTAATTGGGTGGGTGAAAGCTCGGGGACACTCCAGTAATTTCATTCAAGGCCCTGATTGATTAAGTCAGCTTTAACCTGTGGACCCAGAGAGGAGGGGCCATGCTGGGAGGGGGCCGCATCTTTGTCTCAGAACCAAATTGAGTTGGACATCCATCTGCTCATGCAAGGGCATCCCATTAGGAGAGCAGGCGGTAAAATCCCAGATCGGATGCGTTGTTGTTCCTCGTGTTTAGAGGTTGGTGGGGGATGAAAAGGAAAGTAGTTAAAGAATCTGTGAGGATTTTAGAGGAAGATAAAACTGTTTTCTACTTGTAAAATAGGAAAAAGTACTGCTGGCACATTATATTTACCTATATTTTTCATCAAAAATACACGGTTTTGCACATGATCACCTAAAAAACTCAGTTTTTACATTCTTTTCTGAAATAAAACTGGATTAATTTTAGTAAAGGGCTCCAATTGTGCCTCCCCTGTAACCCACAAACATAATTAGGAGAAGATGAGGGTCCCTCCAGCTCAAAAATACTGACTGGAGCCAAGAGAGCAGCTCTGATCCAGGATGGCTGCTGAGGTCTGAGGAATTTTGCAGAAACAGCAGAAGAAACGCTGACAAGTTTCAGATGAATCCGTGATGCAAAGTCATCCATCACTTTAGAAGCCGATGCAATAAAATTCAGTCCAGTCATTTTGTTCACATTTGACATTAAACTCAGGTTTGATCAGTTTTTCATTCTGATTTTACTAAAACGTTTTTCTAATGCAATTGTGACCATCATCTTGGATTATTTGTGATGAGTTGGATTAATGAAGTCTTATAAACTCTTATCTTTTGCTTAATTTAATGTTTTTTTTGTGTCCATTTATCGTGTATTTGCCTCGAAAGTGCTTTAAGTGTGACCCGTATTTAAACATAAAACTCAATAGAATTAAATGCTGAAAATGTACATTTCTCATTCCTTTTCTTTGTTCTACATGAAAACATGGCAGAAAATCTGAGAACTAAAACATTCAATCAGTAAATAAAGATTTACAATTTAAAAAAGAAGTACCATAATTTCTTTATTCTCTCAGAATCTTTCTTCTTTTGTGCTGTAATAAACCCTGACTGATTTTTAACAAACCCTTTAAAACCCTGAAAACATTACATCGCCCTTTGTGTCGCAAAAAGTAATGCAGCTTTTAAAATCTAAAAAGAAAAACTTAAAAAATATAAGGTTTTCAGTGTTATGCGGCTTTAAAAAATTAAGATAAGCTTCAAAAAATTCCAGCTTTTCAGAGTAAAACTCCGTTTTACATGCTTTAGTACCTGTTCTATCAGTGTCAGCTAAATTAGAAGAGCTGGAAAACTTTTTGTCATAAAGTTTCCTGCTTCTTCTTGATCAGCCAAGCAGCAGACATAAAAAGGAATCTGAAAATTTTTCAAAGCAAATGTTAACGAAGCTTCAAAATTCTTCAATTTTCTTCTGAAACTGCTTCATTTTCACACTCAAAAATGAAAAACCTCCAGAGAATGTTGAGCACAAACCGCATGCAAGTGACTCAGCCAGTTAACAGAAGCGGTCAGTCTTTGCTTTGTATTTGATTACATGCAAAATATTGGGGGAAATGTTTGGTTTGAGAAGCATGTGTCCACGTATGCGATGCACCCAGACAGGGATTTCCTGGGTAAGGTTGTCTGGACCCATTACAAAGACATGAAACAAATGACAGCAGAGGAATGCAATTCTCTGCAGTTTCACTGCAATGCCCACAAGCAGCACATTCCTGAGCTCTGCAGACGTCAATCATACATTGTTTTCTGCAAGAAAAGACCCCACCTGCCCACCAACTGCAGTCCAGAAGAAGTTATATGCGCTGAAAAGATGTTGATTTTAGTGAAAGAACTGGAGCTTTTCCTCTTGGATCTGATGTCTGATAAAAAAAAATCAAACTCTGGCCTCTTGATTTCCTGTAAATTGTTCCTCTCTAGAATGTAGGATTCTGTTCGCAGTGGAGGCAAGGTCACCTCCTCTCCTTCACCAAGGTCAGAGTGAGGACAGAGACGTTTGCCAGAGAGGGTTCTTCAGACCTTCGAAGTGTCGACTGATGATACACAAACCAGGCGGAGAGCAGGAAGGAGTGTAAGCAAAGTTTGAGGCAGTGGTTACGGCTCCCAGGGCCCCCCGACACTTCTTTCCAGGCTGTGTGACACCATGAAGAAGGTCTCCTGCATGGAGAACTTTTTTTTTAATGAACTCTGTGAGGTTATTTTTTACAGAAGGACTTTTGAATTTCTTGACTCTGATTTGAGAATAATAATGTTCATTATAAATGGTATTTAAGTGATGTATTTTAATTATGGTGGCACAGTGGTTAGCGCTCATGCCTCACAGCAAGAAGGCCCCCAGTTCGAGTCCCGGCTGGGGGACTTGAACAAGAACATCAATGGATGAATGAATGAACATTTTAATTAACTGTGATATTTATAGATGCATTGAAGTCTGCAGAAAACACAAACTTCAGTCTGTTCTTCAATTATACCTTTAAAAAACACACACAAAAAAAGGTGAAATCGATTCTCTTGAAAGTTCCCACCTACTTTCACTCTTCCACCAGAGCTCCTGATAGGAGCACCGGAGTCTTCATCAGAAAAGAAGGGGAGTTCAACCTCAACCGGATATGTTGCTGCATAAACATGACTCACACACCACTGCTCATTAAAGTCATCTATTGACTAAAGCTGTGTTCCTCTTCCTGTGGATGTGCTGCAGCTTCTATAAATACTCAGATGCTGTAAAGCCCGTGAATGAAATGAAATTATCCATTGAGAAGCTGCTTCCTACATGGATTTTTGAAGCTTCTGAATATACGCATGTTTTTTCTTCTTCTAAGAGGCTTAAAAAAAGTGTTTTTAATTATTCCTATTTTCATGATTTTTATTAAAAATGTTTCAGAGCTGAAACAATATTTTCAAAGAAATGTTTATTATTTATTTATTGTTATTTTTTTGGCTATCATGTAACGTTACTGTCAGCCTTCAGCTGTAAATAAATCTGTTCACGGAGTCCCACCTGGATCTATCCTAGTCCCACAAGAGCTTATGGTTCCAGGGGCTGTTTTGCAGTGGCTCATGGGGGGAATTTTGGCTCCTTGCCTTTTGGCAGCTCTCTAAACCACAAAATATAAAAATTCATCAGTTTGCTAAAAGACTTTTCTGGTTCCCCTTCTGTGAGTTTCACAGAAACTCTTTCCTGCTACAGTGGATGTATAATGTGAGGTTCTCACATTTATAGTAAGACATTGATTACAGTTTACTTCAGGGTTTCCTGTGAAAAAGAGAGGTTATCTCATTGGGACTTCTTGGTAAAAAATATAAGTTTATCCCTTGTGCTATCCTAGGCCCTTTAACGTTGGGAGTTGGGTCATCTAGACCCACTAGACAGTGCGCTGAACCTTTTTTCTTCTTTGTGATCTTCACTGCTGTCCATGGATTACATGAAATCCTCTTCACCTTTATCCACCTTTGTCATGGTAAGGAAAACACGTCAATGTAAGGGTGGGGTCATAGGATAGCACAAGGGTTACAAATGAAATCTTTTGTTCAATTTTTTTTTAGTTTGTTTACTTACAATTTTCCATGAATTCTGGTGATAATCTTTAGGTTTGATTCATTTTCCACTGATTTTCAATCATTTTCTACCATAACATCTCTGCTTTCAAAAGAAAATCCTGTTTTTGGTGTTTTTTTCATGTGGTTGTAGCATTTTCTCATAATGGAAGACGTATCTAAAAGAATTTAAGCTTAAAATTGGATTGTTGAGTATTTATTCAAATCGCTGTGAATCAGGAGAAGACAAAAAAATGCATTTTGAAAAAGACAAAATGTGTCCTAAAAAGGCACTGGGTGGGCCACAAGCTCCTGGCTCCAAGCTTAAAGCAGGGGGAGGGGAAGTGTGTGGGGGGGTTTCTTTGCCCACTTAGTGCCATTAACTAAGAGGTGAATTTCTACTTAACTTGGTGCAAGAAAAGGTCACAGGTTTTTTGATTTGGGCTAAAGACACTGTAACTGAAGATCAAAAGATGATTGGAGTGGGACTTTAACATTTTAGCTGATTTCATTGTTGTGTTACTGCTTTGAATTGTTCTCCATTTCTTGGTAAAACCATTTTAATCGCCAATGGATGTGATTATAGAGAGTTAAAGTTGTCTTGTATAGAATTATCCATTTTTTAAGACCAAAATCACATTCTTTGCACAAACCTTGAGTTATGAAACAAAACTTCAGACCATCAGAAATCTACTTATATTTTGCATCCAATTTTTTGTATTGCATACTGCAAAAAAATACATTTTAAACAACAACTTCTCTTTTCACATCACATTTGATCCTCATGCTGTACATCAAAGCGGAGTCTGGGTTCAATGATGGGAAACAAGATAAAAGCCCAAAACCCCCGCCTCCCATCACCCACACCGCACAGCGCATATCATCAGGCTGGCGCTCATGCCATCTGCTGCTTCCCTTTGAGACGCTCCACCTGTAGCTGCTTCTCCATGTGAAATCAGATTACAGAGCCGGGAGTCGTGTTGAAACCCAGCATACCGCGTCTCCCATGTGGATCCGCACCTCTTCATAACAGTGGATAAGAAGTGTGGGAGAGTGTTTCGTCCCCCCGTCTGCTTATCAAAAATAATGTCAAACTCAGGAAGAACTTGGTGGGAAAGCCCAAAAAACAGAGGACATTTCTTACGAGAACTGCATTTCAGAGATTTGCATAAGAAACTAACAATTGCTGACATTTGTGATGTAAATCTAGCTTTTTCTCACTAACCAATGATTTCTAAAATTTGGTGCAGACTCTCTAATGTTGTTCGAGTGGATGCATTCCTCATCCATCCATCCATCCATCCATCCATCCATCCATCCATCCATCCATCCATCCATCCATCCATCCATCCGTCCGTCCGTCCGTCCTTCCATCCATCCTTCCATCCATCCATCCTCCCTCCCTCCTCTGTGCATGGAAGCAACAAGTCTGCAGGAATACCTGCGTCCAGAAGCGTGCTCCAGGATCCACATGTGCGGAGATAGACCTGACAGACAGATGTTGATGACCTCACCCTGAGCGGAGCTGCAACTCATAAATCACAGCCGTACATCTGGACATTAGCTTCATACTCCCTGGGGTTCATAGTGCATTGTTAAAATGTTTTATTATAAAACCATTTGGATCGTAGAAGGCAAGATGTTTCGCCATCATTATTCATTTTTAGCCCAAATTCTTTTGATTTTATGTAAGCTTTTGCTTTATAACAAAAGATTGAGGAAGAGATGTTTTTTTTCCTTACAGAAAGAAAACAGGTTTTGAGAGATGATTAAATCAAATTCCACTCAAAGAGACCTTTGGACGAGCTTCTCGCCCTAATAAAGCCAATGCTAGACATCAGCTGAAAGTACAGACAAGCAATACTTCTGGGGTCCAAAGCAGAAACTCTGATTTTCCCCAGATGTTTGCAAGAATAACAAAACAACTTTCATCAATCTGCACAGAGTAGATCAGCTCTAGTAGATGCTGTCACCTAGTGGCAAAGTTAAGATATTACATGTTCAGATTTTACCTTTCAGACAGAGTTTAAAAAGTACAAATCTATTTCAGAAATTTGGCTAGTTTTTTTAAAGATAGAAAATGAAAACTCAAAATATTTTTTTGTGTAAATAAACTATAGCACAAATTTAGAAATGCAAATGGACCTTTTACATAATTTAAAGAGGAACAAAAAAAAAACAAATGCAATACATATTTCAGTCTCTAAATAGAGTCTATTCAGAAAAAAATAAAGCTAAACTAAGGATTCATTATGAAAAAACTTTAAAATAAAGGTTTGGCTTTCATCCCAGAACCACATGGTGATGCTGTAACTAAAACACCTAAATAAATCATGAAGTATTTTAACAAAACATATCACAATAAAGTTATTTTTTTTCATTTACTTTAGTTGAACTTCTGGAAAGATTTCTGCATGAAGGCTAAGCATGTTTTAGGAATTACACCAACATCAAGGTCAGCTTATTTATTAAGTATAAGTTAAGCTTTTGTGGGGGATACTTTATGAAAATGTAATTGACTTTAGAAAGTTGTTTCAATAAAGCATATGAATTATGTAACATTCACACATTTTACATAAATAAATGACGTCTCTCCATTTAATTAAAAACTTTACAAAATCATTTAAATAATTTACCAGGTGTTTATGTTTCGTTAAATTTGAGTAAAACCATTAGAACAAACATGTTTTTTCCGATTAAAGAAGAAGAACTGTCAATAAAAACCTGTGGGTACAAGTTATTTTTTATTATAAAAATAGTCAATTTAAAGGCAAACATTATGCAGATTTTTTGTTTTGTTGTTTTCAGCCGTAAATCTGAGATAAATCCTTGTTAAAAACAGCAGAAAATCTGAAGGCATCATAGAAGAAGGTCTGCACTCATTTCAACAAGATTCCAAGAAAAGATGCAGCGCGACTTGTTGGATTTTAGTTTTTCACTTTTTTTTGCCTTTAAAACTAAGACGTGGATCAGAAGAGTCATCATCCAGCTTCCATTAACAATCAGGAGGTTTCGACACACAAACACAATTATGTTGTTGATCTTATCATGATCCCTTGCTTATTATGTGTGAAAGTTCAAGTGTACTAAAACATTTGTTCTCTGAATTGTGTTGGATGTATATTTAATGTACTCATGGTGAGAAAATTAGTAATAATTAAAGAAAACCCTCAGAAACTTCAATTTAAATTTAATGTCTTCATGACAAAATTCTTAGGAAAGAAAAAAATGAACAAAGATCCACCAACAGTCCCGACCACAACTCAGAGGAATTTCTTGTTCAACTCTGTCGCCTGCAGAAATTACAGCTGTCCCAAAATGGCATGTCTAATTAATGGCAAATGATCATTAAAAGCCCACTGGGAATGCCTTGAGAACAGATCAAAAGATGATCGGAATGGGACAGAAACTTTGAACGATTGGTTTGAAATTGTCTCAGAAATATTTAGGATGGAAAATTTGGCCTTTCAAATATTTGGCTTATAAAATCTTACCAAATGAGGCATGAAAGGATTTTTTTTTCTGTCCATAAGCACATTTTATTTGATATTACTGCTTTTTTTATTTTATAATTCACTTATTATTTCTTTCATTGCCTATTACAAATAAAAACAGTAAATAAAAAAATAAAACTGACTTTTTTTGTTAAAAACTGATGTCTTTTCACACTTCAAACATTTTCCAAGTGTAGTTCTCTAATGTGTGGTATTTTGCACTTTATATATGCTTAACATATCAACAAGTTGTTTATAGAAAACAATTGTCCCTTTTAAAGAGCAAAATATCTGAAAAATGGTCTAAAATGCATAAAAAATGTAGTTTTTGTTATGTAGAACATCACAACAAGCAGCACGCCCAATTAGAAAGAAGAACCATTGAAGCAAACTATGGGAGTTGGAAATCATTGATGACCATCATGAACCTCCTGCTTGACAGGTTGGAGGTCTCTCCGAATGGCTCCAAAGAGCTTCATCAGGGCGTCAGCCCACACTTCCTTCTGCAGCCTGTTGCGATTTTGAGCCGCAGTCTACTAAACGTGAAACCAAAGTCAGCACCGCTTTCAAAGTCCGCCATACAGACGCCTCCGCCGCCGGGTCAGATCATCAATCAGGCGTCGGATGTCGGAGAGCTTCTTGGGCAGGACGTCCTCACAGATGACCTCTAGCTTTTCAACCCTCCTCATGGAGGCCAGCTCCTCGTCTGGGATCAGCAGGGCTTCCGCTTGGATGCGCATCCCGGCCAGAAGGATCTGCAGCAACCACAGACGCTCGAGTTTTAACACTTTTTTGAAATTTAATCAAATGTTTTTAGATAAATGTTTCTAGACATACAAACTCATCAAAACTAACATTTAATTTAATAAAAATAATGAATAATTTTGTGATTTCAAACCCTTTTAAACTCACTTTTATTTGAATTTTGATTACTTGCAAAAAATAAATAAATAAATACATTTATTTCCTTGTAAAAAGGCATGGAGCTTAAGTCAAGTGTGTCAATAAAGTTGATAATAATGCGTCGAGAATAAGAAAAAAAATAATAATTTAGTTTTAAATACGCGAAGAAAACCGCATGGGCCTGGGTAATCCAAGTCTCACAGATGAAGGTTAATGAGTCCTGCTACAGAGCAGGGGCCAACTAAGCAAGGAGCCAGTTTCTTATTGTCCACACAAAGGGGAAGGCCAGAGGTGGACAGCCATACTTTCTGACCAGCTCTATAACTGGGAGCAGGTTCCTGATGCTTGTTAGCATGACGCCTGTAGGAATCCACGGTTTTGACTTGAACTTGACGAGCTTTCCTCCAAAGGGACAAACACAGTACTTTTCCAGGGAAACATAACACAGGAGGTAGAAATCCATCAACAACCTCAAAAGGGAAATTCTCAAAAGAGAATTGTGAACTCTGCCCAAATCACATTTCGAGACCAGGAGGAGGAATCAGAGGAACTTAGCATCCTTAGACTGGTCTCTAGTTGTTGGTTGAGTCTTTCGAACTGGCCATTGGAAACCTGAAGGGAGACTGACTGATACTCCCAGCAATCTATAGAACTCTGACGCATTTATTTTTAATCAAGTGAAAAATAAATGAGTGTAAAGAATAGGCTCATTTATCTCCAAATTTTAAAGTGTTTTCACAAAAATGCTTAAATGTGAAGAGCAGAGTCCTCTCAAGCATGCAAAGGCACCTCAAAAAGCAGATTGCCATCATCCCCTGAGCTGAAGTGGATTGAGAAGTGCATGTCCTACGCTTTACCCTCCTGTGTGCAGATGGATACAGAGCTGGAACACAAAGAAGAGGGAATTGGATTAGATTAGCCTTCTTGCATTTGAGTAATTGGGGTGGACCATTGTTCTGTGGTGCCGGCATGCGGGCGGGGCAACACTAAAGTCATTACAGCTCAAATAAAACGCCGGCTGTAATCGGGGGTCCCTGACCTGCTCCACAGATGGTGCAGCAAGCGCTTGTGCTCACCAATGGAACCTGCCTGATTTCCTTCATTTGCGACACGGCAATCTTGTTTTGACCAAATACAACCAAAATGAAACAGCTGCTGCATCATTTCCATGATGTCAAATTCACACGTCTTCACTTGTGCTGTTTCATTTGGACCGCCTGGTTTCAGGAGACGACATCTGAGCAGAACTAAAAGCATAAAGCTGCAAACTCTGTTGAAGAACCAGAGAAAACAAGGAAAAAAAGAGGCAAATCCCAGTTTTAGTACATTAAGATAACATTTTTAAGAAACCACAGTGACGGATTGAAATTTTAGCTGTTGAGGGACTCAGAGGAGAACTCGTTTTACAACACTTTTCTTTATCAACCCAGCATTGACTTTTTATTAAATCAGAATTTCTTTCTGACCTTTCAATCACGTTTAGGCCTTCTGCTATTAATTTAAACACTTCCAAATGGAAACCAAAACATGATGAGGTCCCCTAGACGATTAAATCTGAGATCAAGTTTGGATTTAATCCATGATTATGTCTTCAATTTGAGTTGTGACATCTGGATGACTCGTCTTTTCTTCCTGAAATGTTTCATCCACTATTCGGACGGTGGTAAAGTATAGCATATCAGGCTCCTTTTTCTCCACTTCAGAATTAGCTGAAATCACGTTATTACGTAAACAATTAATAAGTTAAGGTTGTCAACATTGGAGCTAGAGCTCTGATGACAAAAGGGTTAAGTGGTGCCCATTTTTAAAATCAGCTATTTTGGTCAGTACTTTTTTTTTTTGTATCTTCTCTCTTGTCATGGTTGGTGATAACTAGTTTTTTTTTTTTTAAGTCTCACGTGTGAAGTTGCAGGTTCAGGTGTGGACCTGATAATGATATGTAGAGCCCATTTTTCCATCTTACACCATCCATCCACTATACCCCTTTGGTGTCAGGGGAATACTGGAGCCTACCCAGCTACCTAAGGATGAAGGTGGGGTAAACGCTGGACAGGTCACCAATCCCATCCCAGGGTCAAATACACTGAGATTCACCAACCACTTGCCTCGCTCCAGAGTTGGGCCCCAGTGATGCTACTCCGAGCTGCGTAGTGGTATCATGCCTTGTAATTCTGCCATGGGAGACTCTACCTGACAGGTTAGCTCCTGGGACTACTCAACTCATTTACTAGCTCAAATACTTTTTGGGCGATGTAACAAGTAACAATTAGTATTTACTTTTTGAAACGTAAAATTCCCAACACTGCATTTGACTGAAGCTTTAATGAAGTACTTTCTTCAGGCTTTGTTTTAGTGAATGGCTTTGGCAACTCTTTGCACAGAGTGAAATTCAACCTTGAAATTAATGTCTCAATATTTATTTGTATTAAATTGAGACATTGTCAGGCCCATCCCTTTGCATTAACAGATCTGGTTAGGAGCTATTAATGTATTAATTCTGGGCACGCAAACCCCTCCAAAGTTGTTTTAGAACATTGAGTGCCAAGTACCGCAGAAAATCCGTTCCAGGTCAGTAAGCCCAACCAAACTTCAAACATAAGGCGGGCCTGATCGTAAGGGGTACTGTTGATTTTTGAGGAAATGAAAGGATTTTAAGAACGCCTTATGGTTCAGAAACACTGGAATTTGACCTTTTTCTTACAGAGCAAAATCTGAGCGTATGGACCAGCTTTTTGCTCTGCCTTATCCCTGTTTTAAAAAATTCTGAACATTGCTGTTATCCATTAAGAATTATGTAAAAACGTCATAGTTATTAGCATTAACCTCCAGAAAGTAACTTTCACCTGATGGAAGTGAAACGCACAGATAAAGTAACCAGTTTAGACATTCATCTGTTACTCAGAAAAGAGCTGGATTTTTTTCTCATAGGAGAAAGTTCTGTGGAAAGTTTAAGTTTTTGTTTTGTTATGAGTGTTTGTCCAGGTTTTCAGGTTGGTTTTTTGGTCTAGTTTGTGTTCAGTTTTATTGTTAACATTGTTGCATAAGGTGGTGTAGCTGCTGCACTCTTCCGTCACAGGAATCCTTGTCTGATGCACCACAGTTGTGCATTTTTCCACTGTGTTCAGCTGTTATTCTGTGTGATTAACTGGGGTTTGGATGAAAATTCCAAAAATAAATAATATCTATTGATTTTGACTGCAAACCAAAATACAGGAATGTGGGTTAACTGAAGAAGTGAAATGATACTGTGACTATTATTCATATTATAAGATCAATGAATAAAGACACCAAAACAGAAAAATCAAAATCTTTACCTTCCCAAGGGTGCAAAATGAGAAGAGCTTCAGCAACTTTTAACCGCCTAACTAGAGCAAAAGCAGGCATGCATTAGTTGTATACAAAGATGGACTAAAACTTGAGATGCATATGGTGCAAAATTCTTCTTTTTTTCAAAGTTTGGAGATTGTTTTAGTGTCAGAAGAGCAATTTTCTCAATGTGCGGATCCAGTAATAAGAACTCAGTCACTTCTTAGTCCGTTAATATCTGATGAAGTCCTGCAGGTCACGTGCTCCTCACAAGACCAGAAGATAAACACATTCTTTCCAAGCTCTGATCATGACCAAACCTCCATGAAGGACTACCATATCGCTACTCTGAGCTATTATGAGACATTTTCCATCAAAGCAAAAAACATCTCAGAACTTTTGAAATGAATCTTTTCAGTGGAACATTTTATCGTGAGGCGTTGGTTTCAACGGCAGGTGCATTCTCTTACCTTTCCTGTGGTGCTGAGTGGCTGCCTGCAGGAGCAGAAGGGCCAGCAGAGCCCCCCTCAGAGTCACATGGGTCCGCATGCTTCCTCACACAAATCTCGTCAATCTAGCTTAAAAGTGGTTGTAAAGACAATCACACCATCAACAGTTTCTCACGTCTGACCTGCAGTAGCTAAATGAGCTGGATTGTTTCTTCCTTTTTGTCTCCTCCCTCCATCCTTTCTATCTCACGTTCCTTCTCTTTCAAGCTTTTATTTTCTTAGTGTGTGCTTTCTTAATGTCAGGCCAGACTGTCTGGACTTCCATCTGGGAATCATTAGAACTTTGGAGAACGCCTCCCCCGCTGTTGGACTCTTCTGACATCTGCTGGATGGATGACTGCTTGGTTGGTGGACTGGTTCACTTGCTGGATGATTTTTCTGGACTCTGAACGCATAACTGGTTAATACAGTAAATAAGAGACTGGCCAAGACCAACAGCTTCCCATGTGCAAGAATTAACCTTTTCCTTTCTCAAAAGAGCATCAGACTTGAATAATTCAGTTTCTTGAATTTGAAGGCTCTGTGACTTTTACAACCAAACAAGAAAAAGTGGAATATTATTGTTATTATTATTATTATTATCTGATTAAAAGCCCAACTTTTACCTCATACAAACTCATATTATGGTGAAGGGGTGGGGGGTTTAGCCTGCGATCCGCCTTGGGGGGGGAGCTACTTGGCAGCGGTACCCCTCCCATGGTTGCCGTATGGAGTGGGGACCCCCTCTTTTGGTTTTATTTGCACCTTAGACATGTAGGGCCCTGGGTAGGGGTGGGTGGGTGCTTGGACATCACTGCCAGCAAGCAGCGGATGTCCTCCTAGCACCCTACCTGCCAATTTTAACCGCACCTTAGACATTTAGGACCCCTTGGTGGGGAGGGTGAGGGGACATCACTGTGAGTAATCAGGAGATGTCCCCTCTTTGCCCTACCCGCCAACACTCCACATAAAACACACACATGCACACACACACCCTCACAAACACACATACACGCACACACATTTTGCAAGGAAGGTGGGACCAAGGACCATCTGTCCCCTACCCCTTCCCTGGTGGGGGGTACGGGTCCCCTGGGTGCCGGTGTCCTGGGCCCGGCGGTACTCTCCGCTCGGGGGGGGGGGTCTGAAGATTAATAACCCCTCTTGTTAAAGTAAAATATGTCCAACACAAGAGGCCTTCAGTTCTCATCTGTCTGCCCAGCTGGACAGACAAGTTAAAAAAAAAAAAAATAGCCCAACTTTGAGAAATGTTTTAATGATATCACATCCACCATTTTTCAGCCAAAGAAAAACAAAACAGTTGACTCCTATTGAACTTTATTAGCAACCACTGAAGAACAAACATTAGCTTACTTGCGCCCTCTTTGTTTAGGCAGAGCTCCTGGCTGCCTCCCGTCATGTCATTTCAGTGCAGCTTCATGTCATCCTCCAGGTCAGAGGTATTGACCAGATGCCCGAAAGCCACCTTAGTTGGCCTTCTGAAGGGAGGAACGGCGTTCACTCTGAGCCCCCATCTCTATGCGAGCCGCTCTGGCCACCCTACAGGAAGCCTGCCCGACTGGTAAATTGAGACACACTTTCTCGCTCAGCCATCTCTTCACCATAACAGCAGATGCCGCACCAATCTGCCTGTCAATCTTACGCTAAGATCTTCCTTCACTCGTGAAAAACACCCAAAAATATTTAAACTCTTCACTCCACCCACCCAGAGGCCAAACTACTTTTCTCCAGTCAAGAACCATGGTTTCAGACTTGGCGGTGCTGACCCCTCTCATCCCAGCCGCTTCACACTTGGCTGCAAACTGCCCCAATGCATGCTGGAGGTCCTGCCTCCATTAAGCTAACAGGACGGCATCATCTGCAAAGAGCAGAGAAGAAATCCTGTGGTCCCCAGACCAGACCTCCTCCAGCCCCTTGATAGGCCTAGTAATTCTGTCCATAAAGAATATCAAACAGAACCAGCAATAAATGGCAACCCAGTTCGAGTCCAACATGCACCTGGAACAGGTCTGACTTACTGTCGGCTATGCGAACCATCTCAAAGACATTCTAAGCAGTAAGTGAAAATGTGCTAAAAATCTGTTTTCTTCATTCAGCTTCTCTATACTTTTCTGCTAAATAAAAACTCCAGAACAACTTGAACTAAACAGGAAACACAAGTCAGCTAAAATAACTCATGGATAATTTTAAAAGACAGCACCTGCAGCTTTGTCTCTGACCTTGGCTAAATAGAAAGAGCTCAGCCAGAGTTTTCTTTATGAAAAAGGTACCATAAAATTCTCCATAAAGGTGTATTTAATGAAACAAGGACGTCTGACTGCATGCAGAAAGACTTCAAATGATATCCAGACCGACTGATGGAGGCTTGCAGCAATGCTCTCAGTTATCAGATTAAAGGATGTCAAGACTGCCGCTCTCTCCGCAGCTTTTTTTTTGTTCTATTGCCTCAAGTATCGTCTCACAACAAGGCTGTCCTTCTGGTGTCAAAGCATATAGCATGTTGAAGGTGCTTTGACTTCAGCTCTTTTGGTAGATTTTCTGACAATTCATGAAATAAAAATACACACACACACACACACACACAAAACAATCTGGCGGGAGAATGCATGTGGTGGCAGCTGAACATGAGGCTGCTCACAGACTCAAAAGAATTGCTTTTGTTTTTAAAAAAAGCTACAAAATATACAAACTCTTAGAGCTTGTTGATATAAACAACACAATCAATACTTTTTTAATCACTTAGTTTTTTATGGGACTAATTTAAAGAAAACCTCAAACTTTCAAAATATGTGAAATGTATACAGGTTTCAACCAATACAGTTTGTTTTAGAAATCTGCTGCTCTGAAAATAAGTAATGTGCAGAAATATAAAAACATAATTATTTTGAGTTTTTTTTTTGCTATTTTTCTGCACGTTCTTTTATTATGTAGAGCTCAATTCTCCAATAGATGCAGCAGCCTTGAAGAAGCTAAATTCTTAATCAAGATAATCCAAGCCAAAGTGGTGCTCAAATTGCATTCATATGAGAAAAGAAAAAGACAGTTTTTCATCTTAAAGAGAAACAGTTTTGGAAGTCTGGAACTTGTGAAAGTTAAGTCTATATTATTTATCATTCATGAAGACTAAAATCTGATCCAGAGGATCCCCATCTAAGTTTCTTTTTTTCCTTATATTTAATTTAAGAGAACCACAATTTCTTGGATCCATGCTTGTGTTACAGTTTTTCCTCCATTGGTTTGGCTTATTTTCTGAAACAGGAATTACACTAGAACAACATGGAAAAAAACCTCCAAACCACTTGGCAATTTTTCACAACAGAATGGAATTTCTAATTGATTCCATCAAATTGCAAATGTCTTAGTACATGTCTCAATGTCTCAGTACATCTTTGCAATTGATAAAGTACAGGTAGCCTACATGTGGCACAATTTCCAAGTGAATAGATCTTGTTAATCTAAACTGATTGTTGATTCTCAGTCTAATGGTTGTTCACTCCAAATGAAATGGCTTCATTGTGTATGTCATCACATGTACAATAGTCTATTCAATCATCAAAATTAGTCAAGAACATAATACCATGAATACCATATATGAATCCCTTGGAACATTTGATACATTTATTACAGCACTGACAGTCAGGTGAAACTAGAACTTGACTAACGAATGAGGATGTCCCAGGCCAGCGAGGGGCAATATAACTATGTGTGCTGCCATATCTGAGAATGGAGTGGCCACTCACATCCATAGTCTTGGCCCATGCAACCGCCTTCATTTTGATTTGATCCCTTAAAATGGGAGAGAGATCCTAGGCCTCGCCACACTATATGTGTTATTGCACGGACAATGTGAATTTCTCACCGGTGGCCCGCTAATCAGGGCCTGTTTCAGTACTCATCCAAGGGTGGTCATAGTGTTCCTACCTCTCCTTTCCTCAATCCTATTGAGGAGTTTTTGTCCGCTTGGAGGTGGAGGGTGTATGAGCATCAGGCTCAAAATCAGAGGTCTCGTCATGCAATGGATGCTGGCGGTGAGGATATTACAGGAGATCAGTGTAGGGATGGTTATGACATGCATGCCGTTTTTCCCTCACATTGCAAGGAGAATCTACGCCAGGATGTGACGAGAATCTGTGGCTGTGAAAGATAGCAGCGTGAGAACAGCCAGCAAGGTGAGGAGGATGGCC
Source organism: Oryzias sinensis (assembly GCA_037389245.1). Classification (NCBI taxonomy): domain Eukaryota; kingdom Metazoa; phylum Chordata; class Actinopteri; order Beloniformes; family Adrianichthyidae; genus Oryzias; species Oryzias sinensis. The sequence goes on from CM074507.1 coordinate 18,337,622, forward strand.
AGGAGAGGGAGGGGGAGGACAGCGGCCAGTGAAGAACTGTTAGTTGTGTAACTCAAGCAAATTGTATTCTGTTAGCTATACAAAAACAGTACAGTTACCATTGTCAATAAAGGACTGAGCTATGACTGAAAGGTGGACATGAGGGCTATTTCAATGGTCTTCTGCTATAATGATAAGACATCCCATCATTTTGACTTGCAGTGCTTACACAATGCCAAACAGACAAAGTATTTTGGGGCAATTGACTTTTTAAATGGAGAAGAAATTTAGTTTTGACACATGAGTGAATTGTTTTGGGAGAGATATGAGCTTTTGCAGGTGAACCATGGTGTTGTGACAAAACATCCGCATTGTTTTGACCAAAGCAAAAAAAGTGTTGAGAACATCCGGTCTGCTTCAAGAAATGAGCCAAAGTAATTGAGAAGGATCTTTTTCCATTTTGGTACTGGTTCTTTACATGGAAAAGGAATTTAGTTTTGAAGCATGAGTGAACAGTTTTGGGAGATATATTAAATTTTGCAAGTGAGCTATAGTGTTGAGCTGAACTGTAATTGTTTTGCCAAATAATCTTAGAATTTTCAGAATGTAATTTCTATTTCAAGAAATGAGCCAAACCAATGGAGAAAAACTGTAAACAGGCTCAGCATCATCCTTCCCCTCCTGTGATGACCACGAGGGGCAGTGCTATGACATAACCTCACGATCCAGACCAACTGGACTCCTCCAAGATCATGCAGTGATTGCTGTTTCTCCTCAACTCCTCCTGCGACGCATGCATTCAGAAATAATTCAATTCTGTTCAGATAAGGTCTGTCAATATGAATGCAACCACTTAGCAGAGATCAAAGGGCCGTCTGGTTCAAACTAGGTGGGGACCCTCAAGACATCCTTTAGTTAATTGCTTCTCTGCTTTAAATCACCGGAATGCCTCCAATATGGTAATTTTTCTGAGGCTGCTATAAATCTGAACTGTATTGGTCTTCCTCTTAATTGCTGAATTTGCTATCAGACGAAGAGATGGCAGCTGTAGTTGCAGCAGGTCGTGATAACATGGAAAACACCTGAGTTGGCTGCAAAAAGATCTGCAATAGCTGGGCTATTCTGTCCTGCTAAGACATCGCCATGGAGATTTTTTTCTTTTTTCAGCTTCATGTTAAAGCACACTCTGATAAACTGAGGTTATTTTTTTTCCTACAGAGAAACAAACCCGAGAGGTCAGACAGGTCAGGTTTTGTCCTTTTTTGATGCTTCATCCAGAAGGATGCAGACACAAAAAATTACACATTTTTACCTCCAAGAGAACAAGAACAGAGGGGAGTTGGTCATTTAGATGATCATTAAAGGTTTAAAAACAGTCACTATGAAGCAAAACAGGAAAAAAAAGTTTGGTTTGTAAAAACAAACTCTGGAAGTTCTGTTTATCAAGCACAGCTTGTATGCCCATCACAACGTAGTGGGGCTAGCGTGAAAAACGGCTGTTAATCACATTTCCACACTGCTGGCAGAAGGCACTCAATCAATGGCACGCCTCCAGTCAAACTGAGCTGACTTTCCATCAGAATCCCAAACCTTTACATGAAGGTGAATCTAAACAGCAGGTCAGCAGTGAGGCTTTACATTAAACGCTGTGCTTGGAGAGTCTGCTGACTTTATGCACCTGCATCCTGCTGCACCATCCTCCTATTCATTTAGTATGCAAGTGAAAACTCAATCATTCATTATTATTGTAGAAAAAGGTTTAGAATTAAGTGAAGTACAAATTACCTTTAAAGTGATTCACATTTGGTGGTTCCAAACAGAAAATACTTGAAGTGTTCTGTTGAACACTATTTGCAACGCTCAGCCCCAACAAATCAGATTATTGCCAGATAAGGTCAGGTGACCCACAAGTTGGTTTGGACCAAAAAACTCCATCTTAGAAGGATATGACATAATAGAACCAACGTTTCTCCAAAAAAATGGTCCGCTGAGCAGAACAATAATCTGAGAGAAGTTGGAAATTCCTGACAAAACGTCTGATGAAAACTCAACTGTCAAATGGCCTCAAATATGGCTACTTGATCAACTGTTCTTAATTTACTCTGGGTTTTTAATTCATTTCAATCTGTAACAGAAATGCAATTTTAAAAAAAATATTTCCACATTTTAAACATTAACCTGAATGTGAGGAAAATAAAACAAGAGCAGATCTGAAACAAGCAGCGTATTTGAAGACATAGTAATCAAGACAAACCCAAACAGCCGAGATGATTGCCTGCTAATGGCAGGTGTGAACACGAGAAGAGGAGGAGAAAATCACATTTGAAGAATACTGAACAGAAATAAAGAAAACCGAAGTGGTTTATTTCATCAATAGAAAAAGTAAAAGAAGACAACGTTGAATATATATCTGTGCACAGATAAATCACACTTTATGATTATTAGTCTTGAATGATAAAATTATATATATATATATATATATATATATATATTTATATATATATATATATATATATATATATATATATATATATATATATATATATAATATACATTTTTACCTAGATTCAAAGCTTGACATTGCTTTTAAAGCTTAAACTTTTCAGAATAAGATTCAGACATAAAGATAAGCTCACAACTTTTGTTTTTTGGATACACTGACATGTCCTTATTGGACATTTTCTGAACCACCAACCTTTCATGATTGAGTAAGTAATAGAGTTCAAGACTACAAGCAATCAGTCTGGAGGTTGGTTAATAAAGGGCAGTCATTTCAGAATAAATTTGGCTTGTAATACCTAAAAGTAAAAGTAAATATATGCTTGAAAAGACTAGGTCAGAGTCTTTAACCCTTTGACAGTGGAGAAGAGGGTAGGTAACACACGCTCTTTGACACAACTCTTTGACCGTTTACGCAATCGCCAATCAGCTAATTCTGACGCGTAGAAAACCGGCTTTTCGTTTCAGCTTTGCACCGATGTTCTAGTGCTAGAATCGGCTGATTTGTATTGGATAAATACTTCCCTTCTGTACAGTGTTTCAGATCAGTGCAAGGCTGCTTTTCTCTGCATCAGAATTACATTAATTGTGTAAACAGTTGAAGAGTTATGATAGTTGGAAGAAATGTAAACATTTGAGCTAAAGCTCAGGTTTTAAAGGGTAAACCAAGCTACAATGCTGCAGTGGGACATTAATGGAGCATATGGCTAGTTGCTGTGTTGTTGACTTCAGGTTTTAGAGGGCGCCATGGTTTTAACACTTGCATACCTGTCAAGCATTGTGACTAATCTAACTTTAAGGGTATATACAGGCTGGAAAAATTCATTGGTCCGGATCAAGTCCTGCTTTATTTGGTAGGGATCCAGTGCTGAACCTTGTGTTTGGTCTGTATTCAGACCACCGCCAAGGTGACTTTCCTGTTACTGACCAAAGCTTGTAGACAAAACCATGGGACTGAAGATCTCTTTAGTCACTGGCCAGGAGTTACGAGGGTGGGAACAAACTATGAGAGGCAGAAATTAAGGAAGCCCTACACTTTGCAATCCCTGTCGTGATAGTTCATTTATTCAAACTTATCTGACCAATTTTGAATTCCTGTATCAACATCAAGTACAACACTTTATCTGGTACTTAAGTACAGCAGAAGCACGCTAAAAGGCAGGTTACTGAGATAGTGTTTTTGACAAGCAGATTGTCAGGAAAACGGTGAGGGAAGCAATGTGTATCATCTAAAAGTTGTTTTATCGACTCCGCAGATTCATCCAATGACATTTCAATGAATGGCTTTGTCTCATTGTTGCTCTGTTTACATCACGCAAAGCCCAGCTATGGTGGCCATTTTGATCCAGCTATTCTGCTCTGAACATGGAGCCTATTCAGACAGAAGAAACTCGAGAAAACTGGAGCTCAGCCCGAGAATCGGTGACCACCAAAAGATGGGTCCTGAGCCGTTCCTGGTCCCGACCAGGGTCTGCTTGGGTGTGTTCAGACTGAAAGTGTGTTCTGGATTATCAAGGGAAGCGAGGTTCGGTTCACTTTCAGCAAACCAAATGTGACCAGTCTAAATACAAACTAAGACGCTTTGAGGTGCATTCCACTACGCCAGCACAGACAGTAGCTACTCAGCCCACATACTCTGCCTCTACCTCTAACAGTACAGGATGACGGCGCCTCCGGTGTGACCATTCTTTTTAGCATTTGTTGCTAATTCAAACTGTTGTAGCGCCTTAACGTAAAACACAATGAATCATGTCTGAAGACTGCCCCCTCTGTAACCCATTTTTCCGAATGGGTTACAGAAACCATCTGAAACATGAACTGACACCTCAAATGCAGTCATCTTCAGGAAGAGAGGCCAAACTAATCAATTTCCTGATTTTCAAGGAGCTGCCACAGACAGAAGAACTGATGACAGACAATCTGCTCCTTCATTTTCTTCGTTTTTCTAGTAACAAGGTCTAATAACCTGAATAATGATGAAAATGTAAAGTTAATTTCCTGAATAATCATTGCTCTCGCTTGAGTGTACATGAGTAGGTTCTTACGACGTTAATCAGAGGCGCTTGTGGAGTCAAAGCAGAGACAGAAGCGCATCCATCAGGTCTTCATGAGTGCCGGAGTCACGATTTTCCAGTTTGCTCCTCAGCTGGTCCCAAGTAATGAGGATTGTTTCTTTGGGCGTTATCTTAACGGCTTCAGTATTAACACACTCCTGAGACGAGAGGGAGCTGTCACGACGCCAAAGTCGCAACGCACCGAGCTGAGCACCGTATGCAGGCAACGAGGTAATGAAACAGCTTTGTGGGTGTGTTTAATTTCCTTTTTTCCACCGTTGCATCAATTTAAGCAAAGAAATTCCAATAAATTGACATAAGAAGAAGGTGGGTAATTACTCCCCCCGGTTTATATTTTTATTATCTTCTATTTAAAGTTTGATTCATAAACAAACATGTTTATAGACTGGATTTCTTGAGGTTTTATTAACGCACAAAATAATAAAATTTAAATAAGACTAGTACTTTTCCAGCATGTAATTCCAGAACTTCCTCACATTGCATTATAAATACACCTTGACTTTCTTTTAGGCAGCTGTGTTCTCTCTCTATGTCTCCTGAAAAACACCCCTGCACTCCTCCAAGCTCCAGTCCTGCAAACAGCGAGTGAATGAAAATGAACATGGCATGCCAAGGCGAGCAGATGAGCTCAGCTCCGGCTTTAGCGTGTAGTTGTGTGTTTGTGTATTCTAATTTATGTGTGTGTGTGTGTTTGCAGAGTGTAAAGAGGTGGGTGGATTGAGGTGTTTTCTTCTGGCCCTGACTTGGAGAGCGCTGCGGCACATCAAAGCTTCAGCAGCCAGAGTCCAGATGGCCAGAACCCGGATCAGAGCATCTGAGCTGATAGAGGGGCGTCTTCCTCCAACCTGTTCCTGGAAAACATTAAACTGGCATGATGACGTCTAGGGGAAGGTTTAAAAGAAAAAAAAAGTGTTGCCATGAGCTTCCACCAAAAATAATCTTTGAAAAAGCAGCTTCTTTTTCCCAACACTATTTTCTTTTCATGAGATGTATGTCAAGCACTTCATGTTTTGAGAAAACCTCTGAATGTTTATTTTTCAGGGTAATAAAACAAGAAAAAGGGAATCAGGTATTTCATTAGTTCCCTGAGGATCTTCTGTCTATGTGTGTCTCCCTTGCGTTTGTGAGTCCGCCTCACGACCGCTAGTTACTTTACATTGCTTGCTGGCGTGATCTGGCTCCATCCTCCAGCTTCTGAAAGCTGAGAGTGGTTTATTCTGCCGCCCTCGTGTCATCAACATCCAAAACTTTGGCTCATATCAGCTCCCATGCTCTCTCCTTCCTCACCAAGTCCTTGTAAAATGCATGTTTTGTACTATAAAGGATATTTTGCTTTTGTACTTCCAAATTACACCTTTGTCGTCCATTGCAAAAATGGGTGCGTGGGCACGCCATGAAAGTACAACAGCAGTTCTTATTTCAACAGAATAAAAAAATGTCAAGCTCGTAGAGTGAGAATTTTCAGGCACATTTTTTTACGGGCATGTTGTGAGCGACAGGTCGTAGTAAACACTTATACCATACACAAAGATAATGTAGGAGAGAAGTAGGTGAACGGTAGGCATGTCGTATGGATTTTTCATTTTTTGACCCCCCCCAAATCAAGCATTTTACAAAGACACAGTGAGAAGTAAACTGATAGGGCCTTGGATTGATTATGTTTCAGATGAGCAAAGAGAGCGGGACAAACCACTCGACAGGGGAATGGCAGGACAAGCCATTCCTTTGGGAACCGGGGGGGAAGGGTGAGGGACCGGAGATGCAACGTAGGCAAGACGTTTGTGAAACAGACTCATCGGACAACAGATGCAAAGCAGACGGACTGCAGACGGACCAGTGTAAATCCAGGGTAAGGCTGTACCAACTACTAGAGTATGTCACCCATATGACATGAGTGTGTGCAACTTATAATAGTCTTACAAATACTCCCATAACGCACATACTTACCACACGCAGGACAATGGTATGTTCCATTTTCAACAAGCATCGAGGGAACTACAAGAAACACCCAACCCAAAAACCTGCAGCACCTGTGCAGGTCAACCCCTTTAGGGTGCCTTTAACTATATATTTAAACGTGCTCTTGTACGCCCAATTTAGACACCCAATTTAAAGAAAAAAATGAATATATTTAGTCTGAACAACATATCTCCAAAAAGTATTTAACTCTAAAAAGAAGACGAGCCTCTTTAGTGTTGCAACAAAAATTGCAGCAATGCACAACGATGTTTCCCAGATTCAGGTAAACAGCTGAGAGAATCCACTCAGACAGTGACTGGAATGAGCTTCTGACAGCTGTACAGTGTGTTCAAGCCTCGACTTTCGGTGTCTGATTTCAAAGCAACATCTGAATGAAGGGGGGATCGATCTGCTCAGCCTGAACCTACCTTTTTCTTGTGTAGCGCCTCTGTGACTGTCGAACAGTCACAAAGCCAAGCAAATCCAAATCTCCGCCTTGTTAAAATCTCACACTCTTTTTTCCGATCCCTCAAAGCCGCGTTCGAGAAAAGTGCCTTGTTAGATCAGATCTGTTGCCGGTTATCCTACAATATCCCCTGCTTACAAAGACTGGATTATACTATTAAACTGTACAGTTTTGCATTTCAAAGCCTGCGCTTCCCATCAAAGCCTGAACAACAGGAAAAAAACACAAACACAAAAAAACCATGATAAAAAATGAAAGTGCTGCACTGTGCTTGTATCAAGGAGCAGATGTCATAAACAGAAATGCAGAAAGATGGTTGTCGCTTATATTTGTAAGCAGTTTTTTGCCAACTCAGGACTTTCTGTAGTGTCTTTCTCCTCTTTAAGAGGCTCATCTCCAAAGTAGTTTAATCTGTGTTTAGGAAGTTAGTATCTGCATTTGGTTATTATGGCTCATTGGGGACAACTAAAGAATATCTTAGCTGTGAGCTCATCACAAAAGCCAACGTATCACCTCTTTTAACTCCAGTCTAATCCCCTATTTATTGCACGCGGCAGTGTCATATCGCTTTGTCATGTAGCTTAACAGTTTGTCTGGTGTGACCACACTTTTGACCTGATGATGCTGTGCGCCCAGATAATATCGTGGTGTCAAAACCAAGGAAGGATGCTTTCACACTGGGCTTTTTGGTCCACACCAGAGTGGATGGGAAGACTCAATTTGCACGTTCATTTGGAAGTGTGATTGCAACAAAACCTTGAGACAGTCCAGCTACAGCAGTATGCTAACAGAATATTCAAAGGACAAAATCGAGAAAGTGATGCAAGCGTATTATGTCATGATTGAGAAACAAATACTGCACACGAATCAGATAAAAGACTATTTATGCCCAAAGCCTTTTAGTATAGGTGTAAGAAAATATTAGAAAATGCCCCTTTTGATACCGGAGCTATTGTCGTGGACCGTAAAATAACACAAGTTCCTTGAACTACTGTCACTCTGAATATTTAGACAAGTAACTTAATTCTAATGGATTCTTTAGAAAAGCAACTTTGTCCTGATGTGCAATACTTTACACTAGCAATGCATTCTTTCTGCATTGAAAGGACAATTCTACAGAGCATTGTGTTTACGTGGTTTTTTTAGTTTATGCTTTGTTTGTTCTATCAGTCATTAGAGCTACAGGTGTTTTTTTCTTTAATAGCACCACAGCTAAAAGAACTGCTGTTTTCTTACTAAGATCCATAATCAAACTATTTGAGAAGACATGTTTTTATCCTTTCATTTGTAATGACCTTTCTGTTTCCTGCTTTTCTCTTTGTCATCCTTCCAAAGACGTCTGCCTCCGTCCCACCACCCCGTTTAAAATGTTCTAGCTCTGCCACTGGTCCGAGGTGCAAAAAATGGTTCAACTTGAAGCGGGTGCTTGATTTTTGTTTTTTTTAGTTTTCTGCATATTTCCAAAAAAGCTTTTGATTTGACTGATTTTGCAGCGCTTGTAAATCCACAGAGCTTCTTTGATTTTTGTTTTTAATATTTTCTGAAGCATCTTTAGTAGACCTGAGGTTATGGAGGAAAAAAAACAAAAAACACAAAAATCCCTTTTTTCCCCCTGGATTTCGCCTTCTTTTCTCATCCTTCTTTTAGATCTCCCCGCTGTTTGAATCCTCCTTGATTAACTCTTAAGTTTTGCGATTTAGGTGGCGACAGCAGGCCAGATAACCAGACGTGTTTTTCTCCCTCACATAAGTGCAAACTGGTTTCGTCGGGAGGCATTTTTGAGCATGTGTGGTGTCCTGCATGGACTCATGCATCAGAACAGAGAATGATCCACCCCGTGGGTTGTATGATTTATCTCCTCCTCGCTGGTACTCCTTCGCGCTCTGGGGAGCGCTGACTCTGACAGTTAGCTGGCAACCTGCTGTCTCCATTGATCAGCTCACACTCAAACACAAACAAAGTCCCCTATCATCCCTCGAAGTGTTCCTGGGCTGACAGACTTCAGACCGGAAACCCTGGCTCATAATCCTGCATCGCCCTGCAGAGGTTTGCTCTGTGCTGATAAACCTTTACTGCAGAGTATAAAGTAAATCACCCGAGGAAAGTCTATTTAAAGTGTTATTGTGAGGCGCTTCGACTCCCAGTAGATTCTGCAACAGATCAGAACAGATTTTCGGTTGAAGACAGAGTATACGTCATGTTTTATTCAAGGTTTCTTCTGGTTGGTCATGTTGGATGTTGTATCTGAGGTTGTAAGCTTTATTTATTCATCTCGAGTTGCACTAAAGTCACGCAGTGCCGACTTTTGTGAGAGTGCAGGGTTTGATCTCGCCTCTCACTGAGAACAACCGAACTGACGTAAGACCCGGTCACATTGGATTATCAGGCAATTTCGACCTAAGGAGGTCAAGACACAAATATGTTTGAAGAAGACGGCTGGGGAATGATTTGAACGTAAGGGATGAAGGTGAAGTGAGCGCTGAGAACTCCGAGAACCTCAGCATGGCCGGCAGAAAAAGAGAATCTGATTTTAAAATCAACTTATATTTTATTTGGCTGCCACACCATTGTTTTCTCTGGACGATGGGACGATGCTGTATGTCTTCTCATATTTTTCAGCTTGTTTTTTTTTAAGTATAGCATAAAAACATGTTGTAAGGCATCTTGGTTTTTCAGTTGACAAACTGGGAGTCAAAGTTTGTCAGAGCTTGGAGGCTCTTTTGAAGCAGAAAAACCTCCCCCACCCTGATCTGAGTAAAGAATGTGGTTAGCTAGGGCATGTCTTCATCCAGATGATCAGGTAGTTGGTGCTGCATTTACAAATCAAAGGTGGCTAATTGTAGGCTGTTGAATTAGTCATTTGGAGCCACCCAGCCATTTGGCTGTGCTCTGGACGCTGCAGGGGGAGTGAAAAATCCTGGGCGTTCTAGTGTTAAAAACAGAATTTGAATGTTTTTCCATTCAAATTAGCGGTTAAAAGTCCCAAGCTGTTATTGCTTTAAAAATAAATGCTTTTTAAGAAAATTGGTCTTAGCTCTTGGAATTTGAAAATACCCGTTTGTTGCTTTTCTGATTATAAATCTAGATTTCTCTTGAACTGGTTGAAGATAAACTGTGGAGCCTGCTAAGTGGAATTAACAAATGTAAATGAAGCTCTTTCCTGAAATTCAAGCTATGTGAGATCAGCATGCATCTCATTAGTGCTGGTGTATATCTGAGTGCCAGACGGGCGGCTTTATTCTGCATTACCTGGACTTTATCTACCACTATTTTCTAGCTTTAGCCCATATTTTCCAGCATAAATCTAGTTGTGAAATGACTAAAGTTCTAGTTTGGTAAGCACACAGATAATATTTACATCTCCTGAGGACAGACAGAGCCCTCCCCATACTTTTCTTAGACTTTGATGTGTCTTGACCATTACAAGGTCGGTCCTCTTTGGTGAAATTCTGCCAAAATTCAGCTTTATTTTTTAATCTAAAATATTTTGAAGCTAGTTTGAAACAGTTCAACACAAATTCAAAAAGAACAACACATGTTGTCTTTTTTTTATTGCTTACCTATGATAAATTGTGCTTAAAAGCTATTTCTAAGTCATCTTCTATATATGTCTATATTCTAGTACATTACCCAAGCCTCTGGTTAAAGCTGGTTAAAGCTACATATATCTTTAACAAAGTTATAACAATTTGCTCCAGAGGTTGAAGAAGACGGACAGATGAGGTGTTTATAAAACACTCCAGTGCATTGGGGGGTTTTATCCAACATCAGGGCTTCATCTTCTTTTCATCATTTCTGAAGTGCTGACATGAATTTTTGACGTTCGTTTACTGGCCAATGTCCACGTTTGACGCATTTTTCAGCGACACAACAGTTTGACTGACCTTGCTGCTCCTCCTCTGGGCTCCACAGTCCTTCAAAAAAAAAAAAAAAGAAAAAAGAATAAAATCACCAGTGCCTCCCACTTCCAGGTAGAAAAACTCCTCACTTTGGATGCCTGACTTTGACAAACACATGCAAATTTAAATGCACTGAAACACAAAAGCAGAAAGGGCAGATCTGTATTCTCATCACTTCTACCAGCTGAGGAGAACATTGTTTAAGAAAAAAATAATTAAACTGGAATAAAAACCTGTCCGTTTTCCATGACGACATAATGAAACAATGAAGGAATCCCACTAGATTTGTGCTTATCTTTTGGGGTCCCAAAGGGAAATAAATGTTCTGGTTGTTCCACAGCTTCCTGATTACAGCTGAGACGGTGGGGTTTTCTGCATGCTCAGACGCTCCCTCAGCTTTCACAGGGACGTGTCTCATGATCGGGACAGATCGGGTGTGCAGAGAGACCTCGCTGTCGTCCCACTCACATTATCTGCACTCGCTGCTCTTTTTCCTTTGACAACATAAATACCAAAGCCGAGGCCCCGCGCAATTAAAAGCCGGCGGCTGCTGACAGCAGGGGTTTGAATTGAGGGAATGTGGTGAACATGAGACAGGATCCAAGAGAGGCGTCTAAAGAATGAAGAGTCTGGAGGTTTTTTTTTTTGCAGGGAACACAAAAGCCTTTTGCTTTTTACTTAATCCTACAAACAAGGGAATTCTCTGATCGCTGATGGGGAATTTTCTTATAATATCCTGGAATAGATGGGAGGGTTGGAGCTTTTGGAGTAAAAAAACGTTTTCTGATGGTTTATGAACTGTTGCTGTGAGTGTTTTTCTGACCCATTAACGTACAACCAAATCATAGATATGTGGTTATTTAGAAAAAGCTTAAAGAACAAGAAAACTCACCCCACCCCATGATAGCCTTCTTAACGCACTCTTCCGCTAGCTCAAACCCCCAACCTAACATTATTAGTACAACAAAAATGATGAGTAATACTGGAGCTATCCAGCTGTACAGTTTAGAGCAAAATGAGAATAACAAAGACGCACAAATATCTAGTTGTCTGCATGTGGATGCATCAAAAAGCTTAATTTCCTTTTATATATGACCTCCAACATCAGAGAAATGCGACAAGGACATGTTACAAATGCCATTTTTATTGGACTGGGTCTTTGGGTTCAAAAGAAATGATATTTGAGCAGAAATCTTTAACAGAAATCCTAAAACTTTTTCTCATTCATGTGTAAGCTGTTTCTTAAATCCAAAAGAAAGACAACAAACTTTATTCTTTGCCGTCCCTCCCCTTAAGAAAGCCTTAGATTAATCATCAAATATCACATCAGAGCCGGTGGAGTGACAGAAGAATATAAAGATTGTCACTTTAAGGAGACAATTTTAGCACAACATAAAGTGACGGGACCATAAATCAAAATTCCATGATTACGTTTACTTCACATTGTTTTAGTCCACAGGCAATTATTGAGGCATTTTTCAGATCGGTCTCTGTCTCTTGTTTTTGTAGCTGATAAATTTGTTGCTTTTGACTTTTCAAGCGGAGAACACCAAATTTCTACAAATAAAAGCTACAAATAATCAATTTAATCCAACAAATAAGATAGTTTAGTGATAAGTTATCAGGTAAACACATACTTTCCTGTGAATACTAGTTGAAGCAGTGAAAGAAAAAAAAAGTGATTTTGCAGAAATATTATGCAACAGTTCTGAATTAATTAGCTCCAGGAAGGTCAGGCTTACCCCAAAGGTCAGATGAGTCATCTTCCAGCAGGGCAACTTGCAAAGAGAAGTGCACACACACACACACACACACACACACACACACACAAAAAACAAACACACACACACACAGGTTTGCCCGTGAGCTCCAGCACGACCAGTAGCACAAAACTGTCACCTGCAATTAGTGTTGAGACTAATTGTGCCTCTTTTTCCACTGGTAATACATGCAACCCCTTCTGTGTTTTCAACATAAATCACAAAAATATTTTTATTTGTTGCTCTTCTTCTTAATGAAGAAAAATGACAAAGTTGTTCCTGCACAGTCTGTTAGGCAAATGGCTATGACGGGGGGGGGGGGGTCCCCACCTTCCCACCTTCCTGAACAAGCTCTCCATCACCTCTAATCAATAATCGTCCTGACTCGTTCCACCTGGAGAGCAAGTCCCGCTCCTCTGAAGCGGGCGGCAGATTGGTCAGGTGGTTTTGTGTTGCTCCAGACCAGTTAGCTCTTTGTGTTTTATTCTTCCTGCCCCTGTGGAAGAGCAAACGGGAGAAACCTTGGCATTGTTTGAAACCCCGCATTGAAGTTTGGTTGTACGAGAAAACAGCAAAGGAGTTTAAGTAGTTTGAAGAGAGTGTGTTATTTTATCTTGCTGGCGACATTCCAGGGTTAAAGGTATTTGTGGATATCCACGGGAAAGTTATAGAAAAACTGAAAACTGACTGTAATTTCAGAGGAGCTCATTTGTTAGTTGATTTTCTGATTGTAAAACAATGGACATCGATTTTTTTTTTTTTTTTTAGTCATTGTAAGTCCATTTTCCACATTTTCTTTAAGAAGGATAGGATGTATGACTCATAATGGATCATTTAGTTCTGGGTAAGTCCCAGCACTCAGTCCCTGCTCAGTGTTTAAATTGTTTATTTATCTCTCAGAACTAGAACCTCCCAGATTTTGCTTTTTTTTTGATGACATACATTTTCCTTTCCTCTGCTCAAGTTTTTAGCATGATTCATAAGATGAAGCCATCTGATGTCCCTCCTGGTTTTCATCCGTTTTGACTGTCAGCATTGTGTAAAATAAAATGTGTACTGATGTAAAGTGATTTCTACTTGGAAAAAAACATTAAAAAGAAACTTTTAGACAACCTCCCCAACCAAATGTCTCCATCACTCCTTTCTGTGTTGTCCCCTTGTTCTCCAAATTGCTGATTGGTATAATTTACAGCAATTTTCATTCCCCTCTGCAGATGCTATCTCTGCATTTAGTCATGGCAAATCTATTTTTAAACTCACCCCTCCTTCTGCTGTCTTCACTTCCTCGTCTTATCTTATCTAAAAGCTTAAAGCTCTGATCAACTTTCTGAGGAAGAGGCTGCTGCCCTTTGAAGAGAAATGAGGGAGGTGAAATTTGTCTTTCTGCCACCCACTCCTCTTCCAGACCAAAAAAAAAAAACGATACGGGTTCCAGCTTCGGCGCACGCCCATCTCTGCAGACAGACGCCAGCGTTTCAGTATGACTGGTCTGAAGTGTATTATTGGTAAGTAAAAGGCAAAATCACAAATTAGGGGGTTGGGGGAAAAATGTGTGATAATTATACATTTTAATTAGTAAAGTGCATGTTATGTAGATCTGAGAAAGCAAACTTCAATGTTGCAACTTTGAAAGAAATCCTGGCAGAATTGTATGGCAGAAAACTATTGTGATAATTATTTTATCAAAGTCTGACTCATTTTGTTTGATGTAGTTCCTTCAAGGACCACTGGGGGCTGGTTGAAGAGGCAAGCAATTCTCCACTGATTTTTACACCAAACTATTTACTGTATATTTTCAGAGTTCTTTGTAAGACATATATAGTAATTCATTTCCTATCCATGACAACTGCAGATGTTTTTATTTATTTTTTTAATATGAATTCATTTCTTTTTTTTTTTTTTGGTAGGGGGTTTATATTGACTATTTTGGTTTTATTAAAGCTCAAATTTACACAAATTTGGTGGCCTGCTTCTTTTGATTGGTAGGTGGGTGAACGTATGAACCCAACAGAGGTTCAAATTTCACTTTGTTCTTCCTAATTGACATTTTTGGAACATTGAAGTGGGCGGAGCAAACTCTTCACAAAGTTGATTGCGTCAGTATAAGGGACAGCAAACCCAGAGTGTCAAAGTAAGTAAACTGACCTGAAACCATGACATCTACATGAAAGATTTTTACTAATTATCCAGTTTCTATCTTTTCTTGTTTCTATTATGGAAATCGCCAGATGTGTGCAGAATATCCTAAATTGTTACAAATTGAAAACTTTGGAGGGCAGTTTTCCAAACAATTATTTCCTTAAAAACCAAAGATCAAATACATGAAAAGATCAACTAAAAAGAGAACAGAAATTATGTTTTTATGCTTGGATGGCTTGCAGATTGAAGTGTATGCAAGACCTGGGCAGTAAAAAGTGTCCTGTTCCATAGTAAAAACCTGGCAGTTGTTAGTCACATGACCATGACCACTGCCAGTTATTGATTGGAATAGCCTCTCATCTGTAAGCTCCACATATCAACCAACCAGTGGAAGATAGGTCATGCAAAAAGACAAAATAATTCAGAATAAAATGTGCTAAACAATCACTGAAAAGGAGAACTCAAAGTGAAGTTTTTGGACATCAAGAGCACAAGAACAAAAATAAGAGTAAATGCTGAGTCAAATTTCCAACATCTTCTGTGGAATGATGAAATTGGATTAGAAACTTTCCCCTTCAGCCGTAAATACGTGAGAAAATGCAGTAAAATAAACCTTTGACTTCTCCTAACCCCGAAACATTCATCACAAGATTCATTCTGGATCAATTCAAAGCCTTCAAAATCTTCTATAACAGGGAGAAAATCAAAGAGAAACAAGAAAGAGACGGACGTCTGACGTAGGGCTTTTTCTTCCCCTTATATAGATCACATCCAGATGGTGGGACCAAAAGGAATTACCTTGATGTTTCAGGAAGAGTTTGGTGGGAAAAGAGTATCTCATCCCGTTTGCCTGCATCTGTTGCAGGAAACGAGTCAAAGAAAAAAAACAGAACAATTCCAGGAGATGTCCGTGTGAGAAAGTTCAGTTGAAGATTGGAAGAAATCAGGACCGGGTGTGTTGTTGCACGGCAACACAGAAATCTGAACTCCACTTCCTGATTCTGGGTTTTGCTTCAAAAAGCAAAAAAGACTCCAAAAATGATTAAAAACATTGAAAAAAATTGCATGATAGACTCACTTTTTCATTTCCATTAATCATTACATTTAATCTTTATTCAGTTTATTTCATTCAATTTAATTCAATTTTATTTATATAGCCCAATATCAAAACAATAGTTGTCTCAATGGGCGTCATACCGGTAATTACTGTACATAAGAACATGAAGTAAGTCATAAAATATAACAGGTAAATGCTAAATTTACATATATAAAATAAAATAAAAATACAATTCCCCACAATGCAGTTCCACTAAAGAAGAAAACAATCCTGAGCGGCACAGCAGTAAGCTAATTGCAAAAACTCTTGCGCAAACTGTAGGGAGATGAAACTTTCATTTTGTGGCAGCAAAAGAAAAAAAAAAGGCATTTAAATCACAGTGCGACTGAAATCCCTTACAGCGGGTAACGTTGCACGTTTCAATAAAAACAGAACAGGACTGAACAGAACTAAAGCCAAAGTAGAACATTTGGGTACAGGACTTGCATGTGGTGTTTTGTTTCATTAAGTAAAAATCAAAGTGCCTCAGGTCACAACTACACAATACATGTGTCGTCATCTTATGGATTTAATCACAAACCCAAACTTCAATGAACACAATTTCAAGCAGGAAACAGTTCAAAACAAAAAAGTTTTTAAAGTGGCTCTCACCCCAAACAAGGCTGTAATCTGGCCGGACAGAACAGATGGATGCAACAAAATTCATTTAGCCACAATTAAGATTTTGGAAGAAATGGTGCAGGGCATTCTGTGTTTAAAGTGGTTGGAGAGCAGGAGTGCCCACAGACTAAGCATGAACTACAACTTTTTTGTTGTTGTTCTTTTTTATCAAAAGTAAATAATTATTTTAAATGTTCAGCACAGAATAAGAGAAAAAGTTTAAAAAGTTGGAGAGAATCACAGCAATGATCTAGCTGGACATTTAAAATATTTTCTTTCTGACCACATGTTGCTTCTTATCAGTCTCATTTCATCCATTTATTTTCTTCCGCAGGTCGTGGGGGCAGCCCAACTCCTCCAGCTTCTCTGGGAGGACCTAGCGACCGTTCCATGCGAGCTGAGAGACGTAGTCTCTCCAGCTTGCCCGGCACAACTCTCCAGGGAGGCACTCAGAAGGCACTCAGGAGGAATCAGGACCAGATCCCTGAGCCACCTGAACTGGTCTGAGCTATCTCTGGGTGACCACGCTTCTCACCCCCATCTCTAAGGGAGGACAAAGATTGACCGCTAAATTGGGAGCTTTGCCTCAGGACTCAACTCCCCCTTGACCACAATGACCGCAAAAAAGCGGATCCCGCCTGGTCTTCACACGCATTGATCTTTCCTATTAAGCCTTTCTCAGGTCAAGTACCACGCCCTCAGACTTGGCAGTTCTGTCCCTCATCCCAGCCGCCCTTTTATATGCTGGAGGTCCAGGCTCAATGAAGCAAACAGGACAGCATCATATAAAAAGAGCAGAGAAGAAATCTTGTGGTCCCCTAACCAGACCTCTCCATCCCCTGACTGCACCTAGAAATTCTGTCCAGATTATGACCAAAACCGGTGATAAAGGACATCCCTGCCAGAGTCCAACATGCATTGTAAACAGGTCCAACTTTCTTCTATAGCTCCTGCTCCGGTTATACAGAGACCGGACGGCCTTCATTCACAGATGTAATTTAAAATGTTTGTTCACAGGATGTGATCATCAAATCTTCATTGTGATTTGATTTTTATTTAAAATTTGAAATGGTTTATTTCAAGCAATCAAATAATAGGACACAAAAACATTACAATCATTAGTTATACATTCATAAAATGACCTATCAAACTTGGGATAATAAGACATAAAAATAAATATTGCTTAAAGCGAGTGGAAGGAAGGGAATTTATTTAATCCCACCCCGTTATACCGTAACTATTTTGTTACATGATTGATCATTTATCAGACAGAATTAAGAATCCTTAGGTATCAATAAAGCAAATGACAAAGATTACTTAAAATATTATGTAAAAAACATCTATTTTGGAAAACAACATGGCGAATGCAGATCAGTTATCTAAAATATATACAAATTATGTTAATTATAAAAATCATGTAAATGATTAAAAAAAAATAACACTATATCAGTAAAATAGACATAAGAAAGTTTCACAAATCTTCATAGCAAAAATTGTTCCAGTATCAAAAGTTAAAAATGTGTGCAAATTATGTGTCATGACGTCGTAGACGTAGCAGACCCAGATGCTGAAACCCGGAAGTAACTCGCTACAAGGAAGTTCTTGGAATTGGTTTATTTTACCAGAGTTGGTTAAAGATAATAGTAGGGTGTGAAAATCAGATTCTTCAAGGGATAAATCTGAAGTCTTTGGAGCTGTGGTCGCTGAGGACAGCTGAGCCAGAGAGGGGGGGGACGCGTCGGACCGTGGAACCAGAGGGAGCGAGGCGTGGATGCCGAGGACGGCGGAAACAGCGTGGAGCGAGGAACCAGTGGATGGAAACCTGAAGGCGAGCACAAGACGAGGTAAGTACAAATACTTGGTAAATTGAGCAGAGCCTAAAAGGCCAGGCATAAGCACCGGTAGTGAGTTTAACGAACTGGCGTTGGCTTCTGGTGAGACGCTCCCTTATAAAGACCTGCAGGGTGATGAGGAGATGCAGGTCAGCTGGTTCCAATCAGAAGAGCAGGAGAGCTGTGGGAGGGGGAGGTAAACTGACAGGCACCGTGACATTATGTTTCATTAGGAAAAACCATGAATCCATTGTTGCTCTGCATTTGGAGGTAAACGATTTTCTGAAACCTCTCCAAGCTCTGATGAGTCATATAATTTGAAATATTTAACCAAATTTATGCAAACCGATCATGTAAACACAACTACTACATAAGTAGTAGTGTGACGTAAAAGCTTAAATTGTGGTTCTCTGCGTTTTGCAGATGTTTTCCTGTTAGTTTAGCCAAACCAAGACCTTCAAGTTTAACGTCTATGTGGTTTTATATCAATCTGTCTTCCTGTAGTATTCTGTAAAAAGTTTCATTTGTACAAAAGCAACAAAAGAGATGAAAAGAGCAAGTTAACACCTTCTGCTGCAGGGGACCAATCAGATGGAGACAACACTCCAGACTTTTGTTTTTGGTAGAATCTTCTGCGTTCTTTCAAGTTTCAGAAGAAAACAGTAGCATTATGTCTGCTGACTCTTATCCATGTTTTGCGGCAGGTTTATCCATTTTAAAGTTGAGTCAACACATCCTTCTGTTAGTCTACATCAGGGACCACCTCTGGGTTAGGCTGCAGAAACGCTTCGCAAACAAAGGATAAACAAGATTATCACAGATTTCCTGCACGTGTGAGAATCTTTCTCCACAGTGCACCGAGGATTGGATCTTGGACCATCTCACGGGTAAAGGCTGGTGGGTCTAGATGACCCAACTCCCAATGTTAAAGTGCCTAAGATAGCACAAAGGTTACACAACATTTTACAAGACAATTTATCTTAAAATGTTTAATTCTAGTCTTTCTTTAAGAAGATTATGGTCTAAAAATAAAAAAGGGTTAGACTAATTTTGCACTTATTAGAGTGTTTTTTCTTAGGAAAAAGGGTAATTTAAAGATACAAATTCTTTTTTCAGTAAAACGCTTGATGTAAAAGATAATATTTCCAATTATTGGAGCAATAGGCCTAAATTTTAGTGTTTTTTTTTAGAATATGTCAAGATTCAATTTTATCTTAAAAGGACAGAACATCCATTGTTATTTTGAGAAATCTTACCGAAACAAATTCTACTAGTTCCGTTAGAAGATTCTTTTTAAAACAAAATAGTTTTTCTTTGTATATTTTTAACTTTTGTATATTTAAACTTTATTTTAACTTTTGAACGGTACTCTTTTTTTTATTATTCAGTACACATACACTGACTCTGCTAATGGACAAATATGTGTGGTTGATAAGGACAATTTTCAATCAAAACGTGACTATTTTTGCCTTTTAAAATTTTTTCTTCTACCTGAACTGATGATTGTGATTGAATGTGGCCAGCTTCGTGTCAGGAGATGATTACTGAACGACAAGTGCTTGAAGCCTTAATAGTGTTTGAATGTAAAAGCCGTTTTTGATAATATGAGGAAACCCGGTGATTATCTCGAGTAAACGCAGTACGTTATGCTCAATCAGTGAGCTTTTTAAACAGCAAAACCTCTGAATTATGATGTAATTACATCACTTTCATGTCGGGAGGACTTTGATGCATTTGATTTTAAGTAGTTTGCTTGTTTACTTGCTTGGCTTATTTATTTTTATACCTTGAGAGCAGTACTTGATTGCTTCATTGAAGGTGTATCTGTGTGGGTTTTTAAGGGAAATGTTGGAAAACCACGAGTCTGATGAGTGTTGTTTAGGTCGACTTTTCCCCCCGCTTAACGGAGAAGAGAGCAAATTGTAGCAACCCCACCCCCACCCCATTTGCATATATCATCCACTAGAAGGTGGTTAGGAATTCTGAGACACCAACTTTTCAAAAACAATCAAAAATCATGTTTGAAACTTTTTAAAAATACTTTATCTATTCTAGCATAAAAATTATTCTGCAGCATGCTTGTGGAAGAAAAAATGTTGAAAACAATCTATACGACATTGATGTTTCGTGTGGCCATCTGAGTACTCCGTACTGGTTTGCCCATTTTTGCCTGCAGACAGCTTGTATCCAGTTGTGACTAAGGTTTTAAGCAAAGAAATGTAACTTGTAGACTGCAAGCAACCATTATTTTCACACAAAACGACAGTCCTGCTCCTTTAGAGGAAAACACAGAAACACTAAAGCGAAAAAAGACAATAAAAATATTCCTCTAAGAAGATTATGGTTCCAAGCCCCCAGCCTTCATGGAAAAACCCTGGCAAAACAACAAAATGGAACGTTTCTGTGCAGGTTTTTGCTCTGGTGTCACGTTGAAACAAAGACCCCAAGAGCCGCTTAACATACAGCCTCACACTTGTAAGCAATGAAGGTACTCATACGTCTTCACTGAGTTCTCTGATTCCATTGGCAAGTGAAAGAAGGCGAAAAAGGCTGATGCAAACAAGCATAATCAGTCCCACTGAGAAGCTTTTGCTGTTGGGTTAAACAAATGCCTCGGCTGCCAGCAGCAGGGCTTGTCCCCGACTCTGTCAGAGTCTGGGATGTTTAGGACTCTGAGATAATTTGAAAAAATCCCTATAATTGGCTGCGACGTGTCTGACAGCTTTGCGCAGAAGTCCCTGGGGCATCCACATCGATGAATCCCTCCGATTTCAGCCTGGAATGTTGCTACCATCTCCAAAGTCTAATGGTCGAGGCTGGAAGTTGCCTAATTCTTCTTTTAAACTTGAACAAGACATTCTGTCGTGTGGAGGTGAAGTGAGGATAGGGTGGTGTTGGTGCTTTTGCTGAGGCTGCATTTGCCTTTTTTTGCTCGCATTGTTGCACAAAAGGCAACACAAACAGACTCCCCATTTGCAGCTGCAAGGGAATTCTGATCAGCAAGCTACTGTTATAATCCCTCTCTCTGACTTCCATAATGAGTCACCGCTGGCTAAATGATGTTATTACGCTTGTTTTATCTTGTTGTGCAGGATTTGAACCCAGTGCCTGATGCAGTGTCACAGAGTTGGTGTGCACATTTCAATTCCCATAGCATTTCTGGAAAACTGCATTTTGTGTTTCCAGTTGAAGTATGAAGATGGAGCACCTGTGGTGAAAATAGTTAGTTGAAGAACAGCCAGGTCGCAAGGATAAATATGCCAATATGAATGCATTAAAAAGACATGTTCATAATTTCAAAATAAATGAAAATGAAAAACAAAAGTGGACTTTGTTCCACAATGATTGTTTTCTAATTACAAAACCTATAATTTACAAACGCATAGACTCAAAGAACTGGGAAAGATGCAAGACTAGCCAACATTGACGTCTCAGGGAGGGTTCCTTAAATGCAGAGTGGCTAATAATCTAAGTACAGGCAGCTGTGACAAGATCTACAGGAGAATGGGCGGAGTCACAGACAGCCTGTACAGATACCTAAGGAAAAGAAAAAATTATAATGAAAGAAAGTAAAACAAGCAAATTACAATAACAATCTTCTTTTGTGTACAAACCAACTTGAGTTGTGTGAGATTTATGTTTCTGTCTGTGTGGGCTAATGAAGACACGTTTTTAAAAAGTAGAGAGCCCAGAATGCATCCTTGTGGAACTCCACATCTAACTTTTCACACACCAAAGACATTGTAACCTCTACTGGTTGAGTTTGATTGGACCACTTCATGAAAGATATCCACCAACAGCTTTGATTCCTTGGAAACATTTTTGTGTGTTTTTTTTTTCAATAATATCTAACAAATAACAACACTTAAGTTTGTACAACCTGTGTTTTGATAAATGTTAGATAACAGTTCTCGTTCACATTTTTAGTTTTATTCTTTTTTTCGTTGTTGTTTTGCACTTTTTTTGGTAAACTTACTTCTGTGGAGAGATTTGTGTGATAATAATCTCAGAGATTTAATTGTACAAATATGTATACAAAATTCACTAACGTTATTGCCCATTATTAGGCTTACTACATTATAGTTTTGGTTGTTTTAGGAATATTGAATTAATTGACTTAAGTTGAACTTTATTTATCTGACAGGGAGAAATTGTCTCTTCATAGCAGCTCAAAGGAAAAAAAAAGGTCCTCAACATAGAGGGTGCGATGCCAAATCCAGCATCCTGAGACTGTATGCTAGCCGCAAGGAAGAAGGCCGCAGATAATTGTGCACGGAAGCCACTGGATGAAACATCCAACATCCATGAATACATAAAGCTCAAGGCCCCAACTGACAGTGTGGTCTGTGAATGTCTCAGGCAATGGAGAGCAGAGGATACAGTGCTGGAGGACAGATCCTCATGGGAGGACAAACCCCTACATGGGATGTACCACCGGACCATAACTGAAGTGGCTGATATCAAGAAGTCCTACCAATGGCTAGAAAGGGCTGGCCTACAGGACAGCACTGAAGCGCTCATCCTGGCAGCTCAGGAACAAGCCCTGAGCACCCGAGCGATATAGGCTCAGATCTACCACACCAGACAAGACCCAAGGTGTAGGCTGTGCAAAGAGGCGCCTGAAACAATCCAGCACATAACTGCAGGGTGTAAGATGCTGGCAGGTAAAGCATACTGTACATGGAGCACCACCATCAAGTGACTGGAATAATATACAGGAACATGTGTGCAGAATTTGGACTGGAAACCCCAAATTCAAAGTTGTTGACTTGATGCTGTTAAAAAAAGTTATTGAATATTTTGACATCTTTGCTTTTTGGATCACTCCCCATCTTTAAAATCAAAAAGGGCTTGTTTGGCAAAAACAAGCTTTTCTGTGTTTCTGCTCAACCTTGGATGAACATTTTTCAACTCAATTAATCATTCCGTTCTCAAAAGATGATGGGAAACTTCTCCAACATATTACAACATGCAGAAGTAAAAATCTGTGTGAAGATAAGCCCTGGCTCCAACGCTGAAATTAAAATGTTCCTTTAGGGTAAATCCAATGCAGAAGGCAGTTTTACTGGCCTCACAAAGAAAATGAACCTTCTAACCTAGAATGGGGAAAGAAAGAAAAGGCAAAATTAAAAAAAAAGACTGAACTGATTTTGTATCAGAATTATAAACATCTGCCTGTAGAATCAAAATAACACCAGTTAAGTCAAATCAAATCAAATCAAATCAAACTTTATTTGTATAGCACTTTTACAACTCATGCTACTCAAAGTGCTTTACATAAAAACATAATCAAATTTAAAAACAAAATGACAAGTCATTATTTTGTTTAAAACCCTCACAAAGCCACCCCTCCCCCCTCACACCATGACAAGAAGAAAGATAAAATGATGACCGAATACAAGGGACCACCCTGCAGCTGTAATATTGTGGCTTTGAACCCAGTTTGGTTACCTCTGGAAAAAAATAATATTTGCCATCTTACAATTTTTGCACTCTGGACAAAATGACAATTTTACAAAGTTAAAGTACAAAGGATATTCTAAAATGTATATTTGGAGTAAGGATAAGTCATGGACAGGTCCAAGATAGGCTGTATGGTAAGTAACCTTTTGCTCCAAACATCAATGTTTTGTCAGTAAAGTGTAAGGTATTACAACTACACTGGCGCCATTGAATGAAGGAGACCCTCCATAGGAATTAACACACTTTAATACATGCCTTGTTGAAATGCCTTGTTGATGCCAGAGGTCAGCCAAGAATGGCCAGACTGGTTCCATCTGTTAGAAAGACAACAGTAGCTCAAATGACTATTGTTACAACAGAGGTCTGCAGAAGAGCATCTCTGAACGCACAATAGGCCTACGCAATATATCACAAATTTATCGTTATCGCGACATCAAGCTGTGCAACATGCATATCGAAAAAGACGGCAAAAATTGCAATAAATGGTAACCTTAAATGTGCTAAAGCAATCTTAAGGCAGCTTGAAGAATCAATCAAATCAATCAAATGAATCAATCAGATGGACCCCTTCACGTTGTTGACCAATCATGGACCAATCAGATGGAGCCCTTTTATCTTAGATGTTCGTCTCCTTTGTCGACGAGGTTCATTTGGAGTATAATTTTTAAACTGTTGGAATGAAATGGGAATGATGTTTTTGGTTGTTTTGCTATTTGTTCATATGCCGCAAGTTATCGTTATCACAATATTCTGACTCCTGTCAGTTAAGGGCAAGAAACTGAGGCTACAATTAACACAGACTCACCAGAACTGGACAATAGAAGATTGGAAAAACATTATCTGGTCTAATGAGTTTCCATTTCTGTTGTGAAAATCGGATGGTAGAGTCAGAATTTGGCATCAACAACATGAAAGGATGGATGCATGGATGGATGTGGGAGATATTTTCTTAGCACACTTTGGTCCTTAAGCTGGAATCATCTCAGACTGTTTTTTTTAAACACGACAATGAGTTCTTGGGCTCAAATGGCCTCCACAGTCACCAGATCTCAACCCAATAGGGGATGTTGTGGAATGGGAGATTGGAATAATGGACAGCTGACAAATCTGTACCAATTGTGTGGAACCATCATATCAATATGGACCACACTCTCTGAAAAATATTTCTAGTACCTAGTTGAAAATATACCACCAAGGATTAAGGAAGTTCTAAATGTAAAAGGGGGTCCAACCTGGTACTACCAAGGTGTACCCTAATAAAGTGGCTGCTGAGTGTAGAGCTCTATTTGAAGGATTCACATTTTCTTTTTTTCCTATATCATCGCTTTACTTGTAAGCAAAAAAATCATTGCTTGCTTGCTCTTAATCAATGAGTTAAAACCAGCAAATGGTAATAATCAGGTCAAATTCTTGCGTTATGAATCTTTCATGCAACACAATCCCTAAAAGTGGTTCACAAAAAGTTATTGCTATATCGGTGAATTTCAAATAAAGTCATAAAATCAAAGAATTTAAATTCAATCTTTGGAGGCTTAGAGGGCTGGAAGCATTTCCTGTGATTCCCCACAAATCATCGCGCGCTGAAGCCGAATCCTTCATCAGGAGGAGCCACCGAGGAGCAATGTGATCAGATAAAAGGAGGATGAATGTCTTGCTCCACCGCAGCAGAGCTTGGTCACATGACCAACGCTCTTCCTCCTCTGCATTCTCACTGCTCGGATGACTGCCTCCTGGCCAGTTTCCCCGGCCGAGAGAGACCTTGCCCCACGCTAACACAATACCGGTGATAAAAGCACACTGCTGGCTGTTTAATTACCTGATCGATGCTGTGACATATCACCTCTCCGAGGCTACCCAGAAGACTCCTCCATCCTCTCCCAGAAGGCGGTTAAAAGTTGTTAGAACGCAGATAAATTTACAGTTGGAGATCTCACAGTTCGCAAGGACTTTGGGATTTTGTTGTGTTACTTTTTAAAGAAGTTTATCACGCCTGAAGGACATTAATATATGCTTAGAGTGTCGCTCCTAATGAGGCAGCAGAGGCCGCCGCGGTCCTCAGTGATTAAGCTCTTGAAAGTTCCTCTGTCAGTCTGCAGCATGTCCTGAAGTACACAGAGATTTCTCTTTGTTGTTCCTTTGTGTCCTTTTCACACTGTGCAGCTGCGAACATCACAACCCCCCCATTAAACGAGAAGGGAGGACCGTGTCTATTAATTGCTGACGGAGATAACAGTCAGCCCTCAGTAGCGAGGCACATGCAGAGATGCTCGCGCCATTGCAGGGAGGAGCAGGGAATTAGTCAAAGGGGGCAACGAGAGTGATGACACTTTAGCCGTTGTTATAGACTCCATCTCACCCTCCACCCCTCTCTGCTCCACCAGCCACTCAGTTCTCTCTATTGCCAGCCTGATAAAACGATGCCTAACAGAAAATGAATGAATCCATTAAAGAAAAAGAAATATCTCCAGGAATTTGAGGCAAAATCCTGTACAGAGAAATGCATATGGCAAAAGGTTCCAAGCATTAATAAAGTAAATACTTTACTTAAGTACACTTTTTTTGTATTTGGGCACAAAACCGCATTACCATAGTTAAAAGACAACTTTCAACGCTTTGAAAATACATCAAAAGATGATCATAGTGGGGCTTTTAACCTTTTAATGTGAATAAATAAAGGTATACTACTACTACCACTACATTTCCCAGACATAAATACTATTTTGGTGGTGTTTATGTATGCACTACTTTATAGACTAAGAAGACTTTGGTCTTTGCAAATTGAATTAACAGTGCACATGCGATGCAAGAACCCCTAGTAACTGCAACAAGTTTGAATTAAACAAGCTGCATCAATTTGCTGCAAACATTAACGCATAAGCGTCGCTTCTGATTTACAGTCACAGATGTGTTGTTGCACCAGTGTGATAAACAGGTTTTCACTTTGTTTTTTTAAAGGTTGGTTCAATAATGTGAATGGTAGGGACTTTTCTGTTGTTTTCAGTGTTTGCAGCACTGAGGTGTTGGAAATATAGATGCAGCTTGCGTCTAATCAACCTTTTAAAACAAGTTTCCCTTTACTAAACACTTAGATTTTAATTTCTTCTCCAGTTTTTTTTTTGTACGTGTATAAATATGACTATTTATTTTTTCCTTTTTATGCAGATAGTGGTTTTCTCCAGTGTGTCCACTTCCAGCCTGACTGACTTCCATCCCTGTTTGACTCAACATTTAAACATGACGGAGCATTTAAATGGAAATTGAAACAGCCCGCTGATTGACATATCCACCTGGAGGAGCTAGTCTGGTACTAATTACGTGAAGCACAAGGCCTGAGCAGGTAGAGCAAATGTTGCGGAGGTTCACTGGAATAATGATTACAGGCATCAGCAGAGGGGGCACACTAAATTTGCAATCAAACCTAATGAGCCGAGTAAGGAGGGAATACACAATTTACTGTACAGTCTGTCACAACAAAGGCCCAGCAGGTGCAAAAATGTCCTTTGCAAAGAAACTAAGAAGTGAATTAAAAGGAGAAAGAGTTTGTTTATTTTAAAGTTATGGAGGCAGAATGTCAAAGAGCCAAGCAAACAAAGGCTTTGCTGTCATAACCAGCATGCAACTCCATCCGTGTTGCACACGCTCATCCATTCCAACTGTAATGATGAATCCGCCTTAATCTCCAATTAAAATGTTACTAATAGCATTGTGATTAGACCAATTCCACAGCAAATTGCTTTTTCGGCTGTTTGAACAAAGGCTTTCGGGTTTCGATCCAGCGCCTTTTTGCGCATATGTTCAGACAGAAAAAGCAGAAATCCAACAGCCTTACAGAAGAAAACAACCACCTGCCTTCAGAGGTTTCTTTTCAGACAGGAACCCCGGACGGATGCTGGCTTCCAACTTTTTTCTGAGTGATGGAGGTTTGGGCAAAGTTCTCCTGATGGAGACTCAGGTGCAACTTTCTCATTTGACAGCTGACTGACTGGGAATGTAAATTGCAGGATTTTTTTTTCCTGATTTGGAGACAAGTTGTTCTCCCGTTCGCAGAGACGGTTTATTTGCACGGCGCATGCAGCTGCATAATACCCACAAACCGTTTCGTGACAACACAAATTTACCAGTCTTTGTGACTGACAAGGGGAGCAGCTGAAAGCGACACACGCCTAGAGCAAAGATAAGAAACAATAAATGTTGATATGACACTGGACAGAGTATAAGGAAGGCTTGTTAGACAGTTGTATAAATCCTTTTTTCAAAACCATGCCCTGCAGCAAACTCCTTATAATGGGGTTCTTGTTCATTTGTTCACAAAAATGCCGCCTTGCCAGATGTAAACCTTTCCGCAATCACTTTTTAGTGCATCAGAATACAGACACATCCGCCCCCTCCCGAGCTCTGGCATTGTTTTCAGAAGTTAAACTTTGGCACTTTGTCATGTGTTGATGTCAGTCTGAGTAAATGATGGGAAACATGCATTTTATTGTCACTGGGGAAAAAACACTGTCAAAAGTGGAAATGGGAGAATATGACAGGTAAATGGCATATGTACTTTTTCTGAGTGAGTAATGGTGTAATGGAGTAATGGTTTACATTTCTAGTTTCACTTCATGGAAAACTATTTAGGTAAAGCACTGATTTTTCCTGTGATTGAAACTTCTGACAGCATCAAGAGTGGCTTACTTTATGATTATTATTTCAAAGTCCACATACGACAGATAGAAATTTTATTGGCAGTGGTGTTTTATGATTATGACACGTTTTTAACCAAAATCTCATAACCTCAATGTCCTTAAAAGCCATATTTCATGCTTTACTGAAGCCTCTGTTTCCAAGATCTCCTCTACATGGGCGTGGGTGCTGAGTAGAGTAGAGTAGAGCTGAGATTAAATGGGGAGAACAGCTAATGGGACTTTAATTTTAATTTTAAATACGTGTGGCCAACTACAAAATCCAGGCTTGGATGCACTTAAACACCGCAGTTGGGCTGATTGCATTCTGGACAGGGCAGATCGGGGGAGCTTGAGCTCTTGTGACATCACAACGGCTCGTTAATTCAAAACGAGGGTCTTTGCGACAGTTTGACGGGGATTTAAAGGGAGAAATAAGAAGAACGTGTGAAATGACTTCTTACTATATAATTTGTTCTCTTTCAGAAGAAAAAAGCCACACATATATTACATGTCAAACACTCAAAAAACATGATTTTCATCTGAGGGGGTCTTTAAAGTACTTACAGGGTTTTACGCAGTATTTACTGGGTATTTTTGTTGTATCAGACGGGGTTTTTAAGTGGTACCTACTAGATTTTTACATGGTCTTCCTCTGTTCCTTTTGACTTTTCCCTGTAGGATTCACCACAGTGATTCAGAATCCTTCATCTAACTCTGTCTTCTGCATCCTTTGCCAACGAACAAAAAATAGAATTTAAATGAATTCAATTCAATTTTTGTAAATATAGGACCCAATTTAGCAGAAAATATTACATGAAATTTACAATCAAAAGATATTATTAAAAAAATAAAAATTGGATTTCCCATTCTATATATATATCTTATGTGACTGAAAATGACATTTTGACTGCAGTATACAAACTAAAAAACAAGACCTCAAAGGACAGTGACGGGATTGACATGAAATGAATAAAAATGACCATAGATTGTGTTGTAAAACCACTACATCATATCTTTAATCTTTCACTTAAATTAGGAATTTTTCCTGAGAAGATGAAAATAGCTAAAGTTATTCCTTTTTTTAAAAATGGAGACAGACATACTTTTAATAATTACAGACCAGTATCATTACTTTCTCAATTTTCTAAAGTTTTAGAAAAGTTGTTTGTTAACAAACTAGACAGCTTTATTGAAAAAAAATAAATTGTTAAGTGAGAATCAGTTTGGGTTTCGTTATAATAGGTCTACAGATTTGGCTATAATGAAAATAGTTGAAGAAATTTCAACAGCAATTGACAAAAGGAAATACACAATAGGAGTTTTCATGGATTTAAAGAAGGCTTTTGACACCATAGATCATTCTATCTTGATTTCTAAATTATATGCATATGGGGTTAGAGGAATCGCCCTGAACTGGCTCACCAGTTATTTACAAAACAGACAACAATATGTGCAGTTTGGAGGTAAGAAGTTTGATCTTATGAATATTATTTGTGGACTCCCACAAGGCTCAATTGTAGGATCTAAACTTTTTATTTTATATATAAATGATATTTGTGAAATTTCTAAGTTGTTACAGTTTGTTTTATTTGCTGATGATACTAACTTTTTTTGTTCTGGGGATAATCTGAAAACCTTAGCTAAAAGTATTGAAATGGAAATGATAAAACTCAAAATGTGGTTTGACTACAATAAACTATCTTTGAATCAAACTAAAAAAAGTTTATGGTATTTGGTAATAAAAACAGAACAGAAGTGACTTTGTCCATTGACAACATAAACATAGAACAGGTGTCTGAATTTAAATTTTTAGGGGTTATGTTGGACGACAAATTAACATGGAAATCTCATATATTTTATGTAAAAAATAAAGTAGCCAAGAGCCTTTTTGTTCTGAACAAATCTAAATATGTTTTACCATGTCATATTATGCACATGTTATATTGCTCTTTGGTTTTACTTTATTTTACATATTGTATTGAAGTGTGGGGAAATACATATGAAACTAATATAATTCCCTTAATTCTGCTACAGAAGAGAGCTATTCGAATTATTCACAAAGCTAATTTTAGACATCACACAAATAAGTCAGGCTTATTAAAACTTAAAAATTTAATTGAATTGCAGACCTTATTAGTTATGTTTAAAGCCAGAAACAGAGATTTACCAGAAGACGTACGAAAGCTTTTTATTTTTACCACAGGAGATGAAAATCATAGGAGAAAATTTGATTTCAAACAACAGATTGCTCGAACAACATTAAAGCAAAAGTGTTTGTCTATAGCAGGAGTAAAAATGTGGAATTCCCAGGAGAATCAGTTAAAAAGTTGTCAAAACATTATCCAATTTAAACGGATGTATAAAGCTAAATTAGTTTGTACAAACTTGACTGTTGAATGGAATTTTTGGAATGTATGTATTAAATGAATGGAATGTGTAGTGGAACTGTACATTGTGAAATCTGAGCACAGGTGATGGTGTGAGAAATGTAAATGTAATGTTTAAAAGGGAGCAGATAATTATAAGAATTGTGTTCTTCAATTCTGCTCCCTTCCAATCATGAAAATGTTCAATATGTAAGAGAAACATGTAAACATTTGAACATCAATTTTCATGAAAGGAACAAATAAATAAATGAATGAATGAAATGAATGTCATTTAGATTAATAGGTGCTAGTTTTTGTCACTTTGCAAGAATAAAATGTACAAATATCAAGTTTGGGATTTTTTTATTTTTTTTAAATGTTTCGTGAGAAATAATCCCCAAAAGAATCAGGATGGCCTTCACGTCCTCTGCATGTTGTAGCATCAGAGTGTAGAGAAGAAATGAAAACATGTTTGCTGCATTTATTTGTTTCTCATTTATCAGCATCAATCAAGTTCGGTCGCGCACCTCTCGAGGTTATTTGCTCGGCTAACCAAAACAAACAAGAGGAGAATCAGGTCTTTTTTGTGTTACCGTTAACTCAAAGCCCATTGTTTTCTCTGGATGTTTGATGTAAATTCATGTTTAAATGAGCAGAAATCAGACAGGATCGGGATTGCTGCTGTATAAAGCTGTCAAAATGGGGCAAAATCGTTTCATATTGATGTTTGTCCACACTGCAGTAACTTTAGCCTGATTACCAAACAGAGCAGCTTCCTCAAAGCACTTGGTTGGATGCTCCTCCTCTCCACCTCCCAGGTCTGCAGCCTCCCTCTGGACGTGCTCATTGTTTCTGACCTGATGCAACTCTTCCTTGGACTCTGTTACACGCTTCCATTGATTTCTCCTCTGCGCTAGCTCGTGGACTCAGTCGGCAGGGCTTTCATTACTCATGTTATGATGTTCAAACCCATGAGGTCCAGAGGCTTCTTCATGTTTCCACTTTCTCAGAGGGATGAGCATAAATTGATAAACTGGTATTTTCAGGATAAATATCACCCTTTAAAGCAAATAAAAGTGCTGTGTTCAGATGGAGAAACAAGCCAACCTTTGATTGTGTGTCTTTCATCATCTTTAATGAAGCAGACCTGGAGAAAACTGATGGTTCCCCGTGAAAAGATTGAACACGTTTTGTCTGTAGGGAGAAGAGAAACCAAGGTGTGTCCTCTAATTAGCATCATAAACTATTCAGTATGTTAATGTCTGAATAATCTCTGCTGTTTGATGACATGTGGACCACACTGAAGGTGGACCACAGTATAAGCGAAGGACAGGGGCGTCTCTGGACATTTGATGACAGACATTAAAGTTTAATGTAAAGGCTATAAGATCATGATGTCGCTCTCCAATTATTTTTGTAAAGGTGGGGCAGGTGGGTACTCTTTCTAGTTTGCCCTTCAAACTAGAAAAAACAACAGATTTTCATACCATTTTTTTTTTACTTGATTTGTAACAGTTATTTAGTGACACAATTAACTTTTAACACCTGAAGGCCATGTCACACTGCCACTACGTACATTTTGCTCATTTCGCAGGAAGGAAAGTTGTTCATATGTGAATATACGTGGGAAACGTGTGAGAAAAGTTGTGCTATTCACGTGAAATGTTCCCTCATACATCACAAATGAACCACGTTTAAACCACGGAATAAGTACAAATAATCATGCAAAGAACACGTAAATCAACGTAAAAGCCACACTATATGCGAATTGTGGCTATCGTGCTGTTTATATGCAATGGATTAATGATTTATGCCTCAGTTACGTAATTTTAACGTGATATTATAGCCGTATTCGCGATATATAAGTGGTACATGCGTGAAATGTCTGTTAGACATGCGTGGAATGCCACAAATTTGTGTGTGCAAAAATCACCCACAATTGCACAAGATTTTTGTAATATCTGCATGTAAATTACTAAAATACGCATAAACTGCGTAATTCTCAACAGAGCAAACATTTTGACCAGCCAAAAACCGAATTTACATAAAGACGGACATCTATGCACATCGACGAAAGACAAATGCAAGAACCACTTCTGAATTATATAAATCATGCATGTACCACGACAGGCCAAAGTTTCATATGTGCAAAAGGCGCAAATGTAAGTAATAGCTGTGTGACACGGCCTTGAGATGTTGCTGGCAACACCAAAATAATACACTCTTTAGGCTACTCAAACTAAAGTAAAACGGCTTTTCATAACGGCTTTTCACCAATATAAGTGCTGCTTTTCTCCACAAAAGAATCCGCTGATTTACATTGATTGCATAAACACTTCACTACTTTAGTTTTCTATTTCATCCCAAAACTGCTTTTCTGAATTACTTTAATTGCATAAATGGTCGCAATGGTAGTCAAAAGAATGTCAATCTGGACTGAAAGTGTCAACGGTGAAACGTAAATTACACGCTCTTTGGCGTGCTGTAACTCTACTTATTTATTTTTACTTTTCCTGTCCAACAACTGGGCAAACAGATGAGAGCTGAGGGCCTCTTGTGTTGGACATATTTTATTTTAACAACAGGGGTTTTGAATCTTCTGACAAACCAGAGGTATGTCTGAATAAACCCCTTTTGTAATCGAGGCCAAACTTTATTCATTTTAGTCATATTTGATAATCTTTTGTGTTGGAAAGAAGGGAAGAAGAGCGAGGGATGCTAGAGAGGGGGGGTAGGAAGGTGATTATAAAAAAGAGGGGAGGGGGGGTAAAACCATGAAGCAGCATAAGGCAATTATTACAGTGAGGTGCAGATGTAATACAAGTCTATAAGGGCAGGGCCTGTCCACACACACACTCAAAGGTTATAAACACACCTGTTGGCTCCAAAAATGTTCACATGTCAACATGTACACAAAACAAATAATGTTCACACACGCAAGGAGGGAGAGTGCCCAGTCATCCCCACACCAAGACCCCCCCGGCGTGCTGAAACTCTTAACCTTTTGCCCTGTCAATGTAAATCAGCCGATTCTGACCAATAATTCCTTATTGATGATATCTGGCTCCAACATGGCGGCGCCCAAATAGCAAAAACATAGGCAATGGAATTGACTTCATTTGGTTGGAGTTGGAGGTAAGCTGTTTTCTATGGGTGACGTCACCGTCCACGAGTGTAAACAAGCTATTTTAACATGAATATTAAATTAATGTAAAGTAGACCTAAATACCGTAAATACATGTAAATACGGTTTACATGTATTTACGTGATTAATTTGTTTGCATTGAAACCATAAAATGCATAAGCATAATTGACTTCTATAAGGCGCAATAAAAACCTGTTTATAAATTACATAAAGTTGAAAAGCAAGACGAAAAACTAGAAAAACGTAACATAGTATCAGTATATAGTTGTTGTTTGTTTTTTTTTTAATTGGACCTTCTCTCAGATTGAAAGTGACTCAGGACATGTAGATTATTGAAACCAGATAAGGACCCCGTCCACATGCAGTGAAGCTCTATGACTGATGTCAACAAAACCTTTATGTCCAGCATGGAATACGATTGGAAATATTCTCCTTAAACTGGAAACTTATCTGGTGCTTTTAGCCTCAGATATTTAAGATTCTGCTATGGAAGCCAAAATCCAAAAGTGATGCACAGTCCTCAGGCAGCAACATGACAGGACAAAGACTCAGGTTTTTCCTTTTTATTTTACACTCAGAGTCAAAGTTCAAAGATGCAGATTAGATCACAGATGGCTGCAATACTAAAGCAGAGTTTGTTCACCAGCTTGATGCGTCCTTGTCTGGGAAAACCTGTAAGTTCATGTGAATACAAAAATTAAAGAAGAGGAATGTTAAAAACGTTGCTGTGATTCCATTGAATGAAACTGTTAATGTACTGTGTCTAAAGTCTTATAGATATTAAATTTTTGAACTCTAAAAAAATCCAGTTTATATGATTCAAGAGGTGAAGGGCATGCATGTCATCGCTAGTTTAGCTGTACGTCACACAATAATAAAAGAAAGCTGCAATGATTAACCACCAACTGTAAAACTGTTTTAAAATTGTCTTTGCCGTCTTGAAATCTAATGAAACATTAATTTAGATCAAGTGCTGTTTAAAGCCTTTTGAACAAACAGTAAAACCTGCTTCCATAAGACAGATGATGTACTGGTTTTACCACTTTTTATTTTCATTAAGTTAGCATTTTCTTATTCCAATGCACTCATGAACTCTGGCTAATTGGCACATCTCCAAAATTATTCTTTTTCCTACAAGAATAAACAACAGTTTAGTTTGGACTCGTTTAATAAATGATTCAAAACAATAAAAGCTTATAAAGGTTTTTATTTTCAAATCAAAAATTCTATTAAAGAAAACCAGATAACTAGAGAATTCAGTCATCAGGTACAACAGGGACACCAAAAAAAAAAAAATGAAAATAAAGATAAGAGAATAAATATAATAAAATTATGCGAAAAAAGTTGATAATTAGAAGAAAGAAACCGGAAATTTACAAGAATATAGTTGTGCAGTTATGAAAAAAAATGTCTACGTTTAAATTGTAACTTTGATTTAAAATGTTTAAACTTTACAGAGAAAAGGTCATTCTATTTTAAAAATACAGTTATCCATTTACAGAAATTGTAAAACTGATTCAGCTAAATTATTGAGCAAAAAATTAATCCCTGATTTATCTGCAACATAAATGAAATGGCTAATATTTGATGGACTGTGGAAATATTTTAAAAGATAAATAACATTTTATTTTGAAAAAAGCAGGACTTTTTCTTTCATTTGAAATTTTTTCCATAATTTTTCTTATAATTGTATTGTTGCTCTCATAGATTTCTTTTTTTATATGGTGGCCCCAATGCTCTACTGTGGTGCAAACATTGTCAACGTGAATCTAGATCAGCAGCGGGGTGAACCTCTGAACTTCATCTGTCCAGCACTGCAATAAAACAGACACAACCGATTGGGGATTAAGCTAATCTAGTCAATTACATCAAAGATAATCCAATTAATGGGTCAGTTTTGATGTACTGTTTTTGTGAGGCTGACGACACGGTCATGAGGTCTTCAGGACATCCAGAGAAGGTTTAGCTCCAGCATAAACACCTCCATGAGATTTTCTGGAAAGAGACATTTGGAAGACCCTACGGAGAGAGTTGGACTTGATCTAAATGATTAAAAAATTTTTTTTGTTTTTCACCAGCACCAGGGCTGGGGCTCTGTTCTACGGCACTGGGGGTAGTGTCTAGTGTCTGGGGTGGTGGTGATGGGGGGCTGGTGTACTCTGCGGTGCCTCTGCCGCACTGTGCGGCGGGCCAGGTGCCTCGTGCTCAGGTGGGGTTTTTTGGGACAGGGATACAACAATACCATGCATGGTAGAGCATGACAAGTCTCCCTCTTTACACACAACATTAAACTAAATAAATAAATAGATAAATAAACAAGAAACAAATATAAATCTGTCAAAGGGGGGGAAAAAATAAAAATGTAAAGGGGGGGGCTATTGAGGAAATAAATAAATATGGTTAAGTAGACCCTCCCTCTCCCAATCAAGCTTTGTTTGCTATAGACACGTAGGGACCATTGGTGGAAGCATCCACCAATTTTAACTGCACCTCTTTAACACGCACACACACACAAGGGGGATGCTCACGCTGCCGGCCTCGAGCAGTCGGGGCATTGGCTATAGGCCCGTTGCGCCTTGGGGTGAGGCGGGTCCCTGCCGGGGCTCCAGCTCTGCGTGGACTCTGTTCCTCCTACTCCTCAGCCGGGGGGCTGATGGGTCCTGACCTCCGTCTCCGTTTCTGTGGTGGGGGTCTGGTGCACGGGAGGGCAGTTGCTCCTGGATCTTTGTCTGACGGGGAGGCTCTTGGATGCCTGGATCGGCCGGGTTGCTGTGCTGTCTGCCCCTAGCTCTGGGGTGTGGGGGGCCGGGCCTCCTGCCTCTGCTGGAGCTTTCAATGTGATCAAGGTACACTCTTAAGGCCCGTACACACCGGGACGAATTTCACGCGCGATATTCGCCGATGTTTAACGCTTCGTGACTAAACAAAGGGCACCAATGTGAGTGTGCACACCGACGCGAAAAAACGCCACACGTCAAAGCGTCACTTTTTAAAAAAACGCCTCGGGTTCGTTTTTTTTTGGTTTGACGCGCTGCGTCAAAAACTATACGACCAATGAGAATGGCGCTTTTGCACACGTGTCTGGAGCTTCTGAAGTTACAGTAAAACACAACTTGGGGGCGCTCAAACACAAAACTGTCTTGCTGAGCACACATATGTCACGGCTAAGAAGATATACGCCAAGTAGCGTCTACACTGCCGCGAAGAAATAAGACAAAGAAGATGCACTCACTGACGGACATTCTATCCCCGAAAACGCTCATGATACATTTCCAGCTCTTGTACCAGTCGATAAAACTCCCCATGTTCTTCTCTTCTCGTAACTGTGGGATGTACCCAAAATCGGCGTCTTTTCCGACGTCTTTCATCATTCAACAGAACAATAATTTCTTCATCGCTGGAACTGGAGCTAGAGCTACTGGTGCTTGATATATTCATGTTTTCTTTGTATGATTCTGACAATCGCGTAAATACTTGGTAAATGGCGTATACTTATATAGCGCCTTTCTTCCTACAAGGACAAAGCTTTACAGTCACAGACCCATTCACCCAGTCACTCACACATTCAGACACTGGTGGCGGCTCCGCTGCCAAACACAGGCGCCCGCCTACCACCAGAGGCAAGGCAAATACTTGCTCTCTTCTTCTGAGTGAAAAGCGACTTTAAGAAGCGTAAAGTTGCGCAGCGCCACCTTGTGTACAGGGGGTATTTCTGTTTTACATTAAGCGCCATCTAATGTCAGGGAATGAAATTGCATGTTCGCTCGGCTCATCGTCAGCGAAAATCGTCTGGGTGTGAACACAAAAAACGTGGCGAAAAACGCTGGCGAATATTCGTCCCGGTGTGTACGGGCCTTAAGAGGCACACATTCATTCAACCTACCTGTTTATTCACCTTTGCACAAATGCGGGCATGGGTATTGTTTTTTTTTTCTCTTTTTCTCCACCCTTTTTCATGAATATCGGTAATATGAATATTGTGTGTACCTGTGCAGTAATATTGGGAGATAAATCTTTAATCATTGATGCATGATTATAATTCTAATCAGTAAAGAGTTGTGTTTTTTGTTGTTTTGTTTTTGTTTTGTTGCTGTGTGAACTAAGTTACGAATCCTTTATGTTTTAACTTTGTAATATCAACTACCCCCCCAATCTCTGACATCCCACTGTTTCTTTCTCTCCTCTTTTGTTTCTTTTTTCCGTCCGGTCAAACAAGGAATGCATAAGAATATAATTTTCATAGATAAAGTTTAGCCTAAAAAAAAAGGGGTTTATACAAATATACTCCATTTCTGTCTGAAGATCCATAAACCCCAATTGTAACAATAAAATATGTCCAACACAAGAGGCCTTCAGCTCCGATCTGCTTGCTCAGCTGTTGGACAGGACAAGTTAGAAAAAAAAACAAAAAAACATTTGTATTAATATTTTTATTTATTTATTTTTTAACAGACCTTTGTCACAATTAAGTCAGTGAGAGCATTTTTTTTGTCCGTTACATAGTAGTAATTTATTCAAAAGCAACCTAAGAAGACAGTGACCATGTCTTATTGTTAAAGCAAAGGCCGGTTTCACATGCAGCACAATAGGCAGGAAGTCTAATCAAACCAAAAGCAAAGAGGATCCTTGCAGCCCCCACAATCCAGCCCCCCTCCCCCCCATCATCTCTGATTGATTCCATCAGATTCACACAAAGATGAGGCAAAAAAGAAAAATTGAGATTCACTGCAAAAAGAAGGACAAAATGATACCTTGGAGTCAAAATTCAGTAGCATTTGGGATGCATCATTACAGGTTTAATGCCACTTTAAAGCTGCAACATTCAAGTCTAGTTAGCCAGCATTGTGATTGGTCAAAAGAATATCTTAAATGCATTAATAATGTAAAAGGTGTCAGAAAGGGCTTGATATGAGAGGAACGCCGAGCAGAGCATCAGAGAAGCGTCTTCTCCATCTAACAGATTCAAGAGTTGAACGTTTGGTGAGAAGAAGAGAAGAAGAGGCCACGGATTCAGGGTTTTCAACCAGGCAGCTTCAGAACTCATCATTTTAGCCCCTGAGTATAGTAGCTGTTTAAGAAATAAGACTAGAAAAAGAAAAGAAAAAAAATATTTTTGTCTACTACTGCTCAATTTCTTTACAGTTTTTGAAGATGAATGTCCTCCAAGTGGATTTTAATATCAACAGCACTCTCAAAATATTGAATAAACAAAGGGAGACATAGTGTCTCTTTTCTGAAAGGGCTACAGACAAAGACCAAAAGAAGAAAAAGTAAAAATTTTGCCGTAGAAGGTTGGGGGGGGGATAATGTAAAGGAAATACACCAGACAGAGTAGATGAGCCTCCAACAAACAGACCAAAGCAGTGGAAGGACAGAGGTGGAATGGAGTAAAAGAGGTGAGTCCGTCTTCTGTCAGAGT
This sequence comes from Oryzias sinensis, assembly GCA_037389245.1. Lineage (NCBI taxonomy): Eukaryota > Metazoa > Chordata > Actinopteri > Beloniformes > Adrianichthyidae > Oryzias > Oryzias sinensis. The sequence continues at coordinate 18,377,010 of CM074507.1, forward strand.
AGCGCTGCGTCCGTCTGTATGCCTGTTCACCCACCTGTCCGGCTACGCCCCCCACACTGTGGCGTTTCACTTGAACAGAGCCTTTATAGCTTCACTGTCGGCAGCTTCAAAGGCTGTTTGGTCATCAGGTCCTTTTATGCTTCGGTCAGCTCCCTGTGGAGACAGAGGACATGAATATTAAAAAATGCTTAGATATGGACGTCAGCTCCCACTCACATCTGGTCAGAGGTTGCGGCGGGGAGCACAAACCTTAGCCTGTGTCCTTCCTGAGCTTTCTGCAGACACACATCTCCAAGTGCTTCAAAGCACAGGAGAACAAATGACAATAAGCTTGAACAAAATAATTTGAACCCAATTCAGTCGAGTTCAAGGTGAGATCTGAGAGGTTTCTGAAATGATCTGCGGCCACCAACTTTTCCAGCTACAGTCCTGCGGGTTGCAGAGAGCGTCTAGAAGTCCACACACTTGTGTGCTATTCAAGGGGCAAATCCCAACTAGAGGGATCAAACAGTCAACAGAAACACATGGCAGAAGGTCACATGGAGCTGCATGTTGGCGTCCAGAGACCCCTCTTCCTTCCCTGCCCTTTTCAAATGTCTGTTATAAAAACACACACAGGTTCCTACTGAGCAGGTCAGATGGTTCAAAATATCAAGGACATTCATTCATCTTCTTGACCGGGGTCAAGATCTTGACCGGGATCGGGGTCACGGGGTTGCCGGAGCCTATCCCGGCCACTTGGGCGTAGGCAAGGGATGCCCTGGACTGGTCGCCAGTCTGTCGCAGGGTAGAATATCTTCAACCACACATCCATTCACTCTCACACTTACACCTATGGACAATTTAGAGTTGCCAATTAACCTATGAAGCATGTTTTTGGACAGTGGGAGGAAGCCGGAGATCCCGGAGAAAACCCACGCATGCACGGGGAGAACATGCAAACTCCACACAGAAAGGTCCCCCGTTGATGTAGTTTATCATGTCCCCCAGCCGGGACTTGAACCGGGGCCTTCTTGCTGTGAGGCAAGAGCGCTAACCACTGTGCCACAGTGCAGCCGAATATCAAGGACAGTTTGACAAATTGGTCGAATTTGCCAAAATAGGTAAAGCCATTCCAAGTTGCGCAGCAAAATGTAAAAAAAATAAATGTATTCTAACATTTTGGATTATAATGTGCTTTCACGATAATTGACTCTTAGAATACTTCATTTCAAACAATTACTCAGAGCTACAATGGCAGCAAGGTGACATTAATACCAACTAATATTATTAAATCATAACAGAATTGACCAGTATGACATCCAACCCTATCCTAAACCCAAACATTAAAAAACCCCATTTTACACATTCAAAATAAAAATAATATTTGGACAGAATTTTTTTCTATCTCTGATGAAGAACCTATCTAGCTTAGGACATCCCTATTAAATAAACAAATGAAAAGGCAGAATAAGACGGGCAGTGAGCTGAATGAAGCCTCCCATTTAATAGGGCAGGAGAAGGGCACGCATTGGTAGAGATGTGCTTTTGTTTTAGCTGCCAACTTCAGCCTCTTAACATTGGGCTTACAGAACCACAGCAGAGAGGACTCACTGTTGCGTAGAGAAGCAGGGCATTGACAACAATGCCCCTCCTAGTTTCAGGACCCCGCAGTGTGATCCTGCGTGGCCGTATGGACGCAGAGTAAATGCTACAGAAGCAACGGAGCATGCTCCGAGTCAGACAGATTTACCAGGGATGAATAACTTGTCAGATCTACATCTCTAATTGGGAAGGAGATGAAAGAAGGAGGGCTTTTTGTCAATTCATACCATGCTTCACATTTCTCAGAAGTATGCACCTGTCAACAAGTCACAGCACTGACTTGCAACACTTTAAGTACGATAGCCATCGTGAACCAAGATCCATAGGGACGTCGTCACAAAGTTTTTTTCCTCCAATTTTTACATTCATATGAAAATGAGCACATTTATAAATAAAAGATAAATAAGACATATTTCGAAAGAAATATGGTCTGTCTTGGCATAGTTTAATAAGATTAGGATTCCTGGGAGTTGTTGCAGGCTGTAGGCTGACGTGGCAAGGCTTTAACATTTACTGACATTGGTGGAAAGGTGTATTTCCATGCGAGAGGAAATGCATGGTCTGCCGATATAAAACAAATCATTTCAACAGTAAGCCTTTTTGCATTAAGCACCAATCATTTGCTTAAAATTCTTAAGAGCCAATGTGTAAACTGCTTTGGAGTAGGATGTAATTTATTCCGTTTGGGCTCAAATCAAGTTCTAAAATGATCATATTTATAACAAGCATGTAATACAGTAGTCCCTAGCTACAACACTGTTCACCTTGCGCTGTTTCACTGATTGTTTTAATGAGTGTTTTGCGTGTTTTTTTGCCAGCGTTTTGCGTCCTGATTGGTAGTAGACCATTTCAAATCAATCCCTGCCTCTTGTTTTACAGTAGACGATGCATTCATCTTTCTAGGAAGGTTTGAACTTTAAGAGTTTAAGCAAGAGAAAAAATGTTGAAAGGTTAAAGTCGGTCTGCAAAAGGTGTTTTAGTGTGTATGTGTCCTGGTGCCCCCCTGCTCTCTGGCACTGGGGACCCCTGTGGTGGTCCTTCTGGCCCTGGTCTGGGTGTCTGATGTAAGTACGTGTGTGTGAGCTGTAGTGAATGTGTGTGGTTTTTTTTAAGCTAAGAGGAGTGCTTGAAATATTTGAGTGTGTCTGTGGACACATCCCCCCCTTAATGATAAATCTCCAGCAACTTGTTGCCACCCCCCATAATTCTTTAATCACTCAACTTCTTTAACACCTTTTTTTCCTCCTCCTTCCTTTTGTACCTTTATCCCCGAACTCTAACACCCCCCCCCCCCAATCGGCCAATTACATTTTCCAGAAATCTCTGACCAGTGTGCACTGATGCTCACAAGATTGGCAAATGTAGACCACAAAGCATTGTGTGAATCTGTCACATAAAAACCATGTACATTTATTTGAGAAAAAAATAAATTCAAAATTAGGCCTCTTAAAAAGTTCATATTTGTTAAGCTTTTACTTTGACATATAGGTCCCAATATTAAATACAATTTTCTTTTGTTTTACCCACAAAAATAATTTATATATCTTTTCAACAGGACAGAGGACAGCTGAATAAATGTTGTCTAACAATAATAATTGTGTTTTTGTGGTGAGAACCGTGGCTACATCTGACTTAAAAAAAAAAAAAAACCTGAATCACAGCACATGCAGTTGTGTCTGGCTGTAGTTCTGTTTCACGGATCTAGTAGTAAATCATGATATTCTCGTCAGAATTATTAAGGGGTGGACAGGAAAGAGGAAGAAAATCCATTTCCCCATTTTTCCCCCTCTCCTTCTCCAGCTCTGGGGAAGTCATTAGCGGTTCAAAATGATGCCTTGTAACAGACTCAGAGCTCGTTCAGCAGCCAGGAAAGGACAATAAAACTAGACTTTTTACTGTCAATACAACACTTGTTGGGGAACAAACAAACTGTTGTATACAGTTATATGAAGCATTTCAAAATCGAGCATCTTCTTTAACTAACCCCTCTAAAGTGTAGCGCATACTCGTGTTACTGCTCGTCAGGACGCTACATGACGAGGGCCGACCATCTCAGTCACACTCTCCTAACTGCACTCACACTAATGAGCTTCCTTCAACTTGAATAATGACCCCTTGTGAACACCTTACTGTCCAAACACCAGCCAGCAGACAAGCTCTTGGTCAAGTGGGACTTAGTCTGATGAATAATAATAGACTCCTAGGGGGGTTTTCTGCACGCTATAACTGGGGTGCGTCATCAACCCGGGTTATAGTGGAACCTCAAGTATCATTGGCTCAATAGGGTCTTGCCAAATGTGTCCATCAAATTATCATTGCAGCAGCAGCAGCGAATGGAATTGAAAGGTTTTGAAATGTTGGCAGAGCACTTTGAGTTAGAAGTGATTTCAAAGGAGGCGCTTACATCAGACTGTTGAGGTTTTACGACATCCAGTATAAACTCGACCAATGTGCTTCTTACAGCCATGTTAAGGGGCTTTCACTGGACCTCAGTCCCAAAGGAAAGAATGAATAAATGATTGGGACTTTAAGCTAAAAATGTTTTTTTATTAGACTATGACCTTGTTTTATGCATAATGGATCATTTCAGGCAAGACATTCAACTTCATTTGATCAGCCAACTGTTGCAGATGTATTAAAATTGTGTAAAAGATGGTTACAACAGCAGAATTAGGCATTCTCTGCCACATTTGTGTGGGAGGAACGCGTTCTCTAAACTTTTCATTTTAAAGTTATGCTTGAAATCAACCACTGAATGAAGCTTAACAGGCAGCAGGCCCATTAGCCACTGACTTTAAGAGATAACAGGAACTTTGATGTCATAACAATGTCTCTCTTCCTAGTTGAGTGCAGAGATCCTCATAGCTGAAACGGATGTGTAGAATCATGTGTGTGATGAGTCTTTGCACACTAATATGACAGACTTCCACTATAGAAGGGACTGAGCAGGCAGCTGCTGCAGGCTGGGGTTTGTGTTTGTCGGATCACCTTTTGGGTTTAAATAGCCTTTTATAATTCATTACCAGCAACGACAAAGGATGAATTCGGTGGAGGTCAACTCCCACGATGCACAAGCAATATTTGTTTGCCAACACAGCCTCAATTCAGCATTGTCAGAGGACTCCTTTATCCGCCGCAGCACAGCGCTGCAGGCGCGGCTATCGAGGCAAAGCTGCGGCAGCAGGCAGTGGGGTCTGGGACGGCCCATTCATCCAATGTTGAGAGGAGGGGGCAAGTTTTCAGAGCTGGCAGGGGCAGACATATTGAAATGTGGTCCCTATGGTGACTTCTGACCTTTCAAAAGAGAAGAATGTGAAGAAAGACGTGGAAACAAATCCATGGGTTCACTTAAACCCAGGATGATGCTGTGTTTGTAGCCTGGAACTGAAACTTAAGCTACTTCGTCTTTCAGCAACTTTTCCCATTGAGACACCAACTGTCATGCAACTGCTTTGCTGCACAATATGCTTTGGTAGTTTTGAATTTTTACCACCCAACGTTTTTTTCTGATCAACAATTTGAAACCAACAAATTTATAGATATTTTTAGCTTTTTCTAAAAAGGAGAAATGTCTCAGAGGCAAGACTAGCGAATATATTTTTTTACGGTTTTGTCTCACTCCTTTTATATAAGCAGAACATCCATCGATTCTTGATCTCATATAGGTGATTTTAGTCATGTAATAAAAGAAAAACGCAAAAACTAACAGCATTAAACTTTTAAAGTTGCATTTATCAAACTGCTACCACAAAAATATAGGATGGCAGTCCTTCAAAGGCCCAATCACATGCCCAATATGGTGTTTGACATGTTTTGCAGTGCCAGGAAAGTTCCTGTTTATATATTTACAAATATGTTTTCAACATTTCAACAAGTGCTGAAGATGCCATTTATTGACAGATTTTCATCAACGATGACCTTTCATTGTAAGGCAATTTTATTTCAGAATATTTGTGTGCATATACTGTCTAACCAAAAACCAGACACTAACACCAGAGCCTTAGGTTTACCAATGTAAACTGTTGCCTATCGGCACAAAGACAATTTTGTAGGACTGCCACCAATAATCAATTTGGTTCCCCATTATCCATTGCTAACTTTATTGATCCTTCAAGCTTATTTGTACTAGATCAAAAGTCAGCCTGCATACATATATAGTATCACCCGCTTGTTTGCGTTTCGATATTTGTGGTTTCACGTATTGGCTGATTTCTTTTTTCAGTCATGTGACTCCTCAGGTTCATCACAAAAGCTCAGGCAACTCGAGACGTTTTTTTGACACTTTTGTGTTCAAAGGAAGTGCTGTGGGAATTTCTGAGGAGGGGAGCGAGATAGGAAGAGCACGCCGGCCCGTCGGCTGCCCCACCGGCTGCTAAAGAATATTTTAGTGAGCAACAGCAGAGCCCACCCCACCAACCAAAGTTTGTGCCCCTGCATGGAGAAACGGCACCAGTCGACTCAGAACCGGTCTGAAAATATCCTGACACGCTGAAGAAGGTAATTGCAGAGAATCTTTTTTTTTCTGGAAGAAGATGCCCTCTCCAACTTAAATGATGGAGGGAACAATGGCTCCTAGTTTTAAGGCACAGAGTGAGACCCCTAATGTGTGTTATAAAATATGCTACTGTACAGTCAGTTGCGTTGAATGAAAAAGCTAAACTCATTATATTGAGCAATATTCCAGTGTTCTTTAATAAATGTTTCACAAAGCATCAGAAATGTTTCGGAAGATTTTTTTGATGAGTGAGGATCTGTGACAGACATTCTTGGTCCCTAACCCCCACAAATATGGGGGGAACACTGTGAATGTAATGTTACGACCACAAACTGAAGTTGTGGAAGTTGAAAAATGCTGCCTTTATCCAATAATCATGTATAAACCAGATCCCAGTGTGGCAGAATTTGACCAAATGAGGTGATTCCTAAGAATGACTGAGCTAGAGCGCTGAAACAAAGAGCCACGTTTCTGTTGATGCTATGTTTAGGCTGAAAAGGGACAACACAGCTGTTGTGCCGTGTCATGCTCTGTGAACATTCCAGCAAAGCCTCCACAGGACCACGTCATGGAGCCTTTTGTCTAATGAGTTCCCTCCATCAGCACTCGCGGAGCATCTGTCAACGCCACACGCACCAGGATAGACCGACACCGGCAATCGTTTGTGTTGCACGCATCAACGCCTACTCAAATTAGGGTACCAACCTTTTCTAGCAGGAGCTTGACACATTGGAGGTGACCCTCAAGGCAGGCAGAAATCAGTGGAGTAAACCCATATTTGTCTTTGGCCTGTGCAGATGCAGAAAAAGACATATTTGAGAGAGTTAAAATACTACAAAACATAAAAAATGTCATTCTACCTCAAATACACATTTTCTTAAATTTAATAAATTCCATATATTTTTTACGTAAGTTGATGAGAAAATACAAAAACACATAAAGGTGGAAGCCACTTAAGCACAAAAGACCTTTTATTTTGCTATGACTTCCTGTATAACGATTAGAAGCTAAAAATACAAGCCAACATATTAAAGAAACTTTAGTTTTCATTTGAAGTTAAATGCATTTTCCCTTAAATTTATTTCCAATTAAATAAAAAAACAAAATGTTTATTTTTTCATTCAAGGTGACGCTACATTTTGACACCAGTCCTGGATCAAAGGGTAAATTGTGAATTAGTGGCATACAGCGTGACAGGGTTAAAAGTTTTACAAAATACATTAGTGAGCACTGATTATGGCTTAGGAAGGTCACTTTTACTTATGAAGTATTAGAGCCACCTTATAAACAAAACCAAAAGAGAAACTGTTGAAAATAACTTTAAGCCACAATACATTTTTAAAATTATAGGAAAAAAATGTCAAAATTTGACCATACTAAGATTGTGAAATATAAGAACAAGGTCACCATTCAACAGGAACATGGTTGCACAAGAAACTGGATCGACATTACACTGCTCAAGAATCTCCCTCAATCTGCTTTCCTTTGTTTTTGTAAATTATTTGAACAAAATTATAACTTTATTAAAAAAAAAAAAAAACGTGACTTTCTCCTTTTAAATCACAAATGTATGACTTTATTCTTGTAAAACGTTGGCTTTTTCTAATTCATTTTCTTATACGGTGGCCCTAATACTAAGTTTTCTTACAAAAGGGTTTTATTTGACAGCTTATGAGACCTGGATGCAGAGAAAATTCTCAGGGGTACAAAAAGTGGAAGCGTAAAAGCAGGAAAGACAATTTCACTCAAGAAAAGCTCCAGCCCCCCAGGGGCAGCTGTCCAGCTGGTTTTTCAGGTTTCCCTGCTCCACCTGCTGCTGTTTTGCCAACAACAAGCTGGGACAGCAGATTGTCAGAAAACAAGCAACGCACCAACCTCCTAAACTTGGAGCTTGACATCAACGTAGGACACCAACCGCCTACAAAACTAGAGTTGCAACTGCAGCTTATTTAGAGGTGGGCTTGCTCAAAACTCACACTTTCCAGGAAAAGGAAACCATCTAATGGCTCCATTCAAACGTCCTCCCACCATACAACCTTCACCTAAGAAACATTGCTGTGCTTCCGGTTTTTCTCAGATTCCTGCAAATGAATCTTGTTGGTCATTCATACGGGAAGGTTGCACCGTTTTACCCACACCGGAGCTGGTTTGAAAAGTCTGCTTTTTTTGCTGGTAAGTGTGAAAGCAGACATGAACTATTTTGGGCCTCACGAACTAATGTGTGCTGGTTCAGTTGAGGGTGAACCAAAGTAGCAAAGCGAAGTAAAGGGAGTAAAATAAGTGGGCGACGTGCATCACAAGGAACGAAATAAACAATCAACGCATTGAAACGAATGAAACGAGTACACAAGTGAGTACTGAGTGTTTGCGTACTGTTACAATTTAAGGGTTAGCAGGACGGGAGGTTTTCTTCTTACGTTTTTTTCCTATCGACTGAAAATCAAATCAAATCAAGCTTTATTTATAAAGCACTTTTCATATAAAAGCATGACACAAAGTGCTTTACATTAAAATATAAGAATATGAGGACTGGACCAAGTGGTTTACTTTCAGATCCAACAAAATTTAGTCATTTCAATTGCCGTCTTTTTTGCAATACAGATGTTGCCACATCGTAACCAAAAACTGTCAGTAAGCAGCGATTGGTCCAACTCGGTCTCAGCCAACATTTCAATGGCAACCACTCAAGTTAGCTTGTGTGGAAGGCCAAACCCCTATCACCTAACAGGCGACTAGGGGGAATCTGTCAACCTAATGTTTTAAAGGCTGAATGTGAGACCACGTATTTTTATTGAGGCATCTGATTGGCCAGTTTATAACTTGCATAACTTGCACAAAAGAAAATTGCTACAGGCAGTTTACTTCATTTTTGGTTCATTTCTGAGAGGGCCGCATGCAAAATGAATCCAAACTAGACCAGGGTATTAAATTTAATAACATTTGCTGCTAATTTGAACCAAACCTGTGAAAATAAAAGCTGTATTAAAATGCTCGTCTTTGTTATTTTCTGCCCTTTGGCTCAAATCTGCTTTGAAACTGGAGTAAAAAGTGAATTTATTGGTCAACCAAAAATCTTGTTTTTCAAGAGGAACCACAGTTTTTCTGTTAGACCCACATCAGAGTTCAGGTGAGCTTTAACACCAGTCAAACTAAAATGAGTAGAAACTGAGCTTGTGTTAACTGATGGACTGTTGGATCCCTTTTCTTAGGATCAATAAAGTTTTATTTTATTCTGAAACAAGACATCATCGGCTCTGTCATATTTCTTTTACCTTGTGCAATAACTGACTATATGGTCATCCTGTGCAATTTTTTGGAAATGTATGTGTGTATATTGACTTTATAGTTTTCTTTTATATATTGCTCTTGTACCTGTACTGCCGCTGCAACAAGGAAATTTCCCCATCGTGGGACTAATAAAGGAATATCTTATCTTATCTTAAGACTCTGGCGCACATCAAACATGTTTTAATCCTAGTGATGAAAAAATCTAAGAAACAAATGTGAAAGAGTGAAAAATGTGCAGATCCTTGGTCAGATAACATGCATTTTATACTAGTTAGGTTTACCTTTTAATGCTTTTTTGGCATTCAGATTAGGTTTTTTCTTTGAAAAATACTAACAACCAACCTTTCACACAACATGCAGATTAACTGCCATTTGTAGAGATATATTCTTTATTGATCCCACATTGGGGAAATTCAATTGTTAACGCAGTTCAAAAAGCACAGAAGAATGACAGCAATGTGCAAAAGAATGAGAATGAGGGGTGTTCAAAGAAATTGATTTCAATTTGATTTCAAAAGGTTAGTTACAAGGCTCTGGATTAAAGATGGCTGCTAAATCACCAGCAGCTTTTCTGAAGTGGTCACTCACCTAGCATTCAGTATAAAAAAACATCAAAAGATGATAAAAGTTGTTCACTTTGGGGCTTAGTACTTTCAAAAGACTTGAGACACAGACTGGCTTTGTGAGGCATTGAGTAAATAAGCCATATTAGGCAAAAAATACAAACACATTTTAACAAAATATTAGAATTAAAGGATCCGTTTTTTCCCCCTATGTGATCAAAGACACCCAAGATATTAAGCAAATGAATGCAAATGGAGTGTAGAGTGGAGAAGCTGTTGTGTGGCTTACATTAATGTCTGCTCCAACAGAAATGAGGTATTCCACAACATCTACATGCCCGTAATCTGAAGCAACATGAAGGGGGTTCCTTCCAGTTTCCAGTATGCCGTTTGCCTCTTTATTCTGGAAAGAATAATCAAGGAAAAACATGTTAAAAACAAAACAAAACAAAAAAGCTGGGTTGCAAGGGTCCAGTGCATCTTTTCATGCTGTGGTTTGGGGCTTACTCATTTACTTTTGTGTATAACTGACATGAGAAGCGCACTCAGCCCATGCAAATGATATTTATTACCATGTTAACCCCAAACACAACACGATTAATAACCGTCCTAAAAGTATGACTGAGAAAAGGAAAAATGAATGCTGTAGCTTCACATATTTATGAGTAGTGCACAATGTTCGTTAAAAAAAAAATACTTGCAGAGGCACAGATAAGGTAGTTAAATGACTTGTGCAAGAATAGCAAAACATGTTAGTGACTTGCTGACTTTGGTTAACCTCAGACAAACAAGAATCTCTACGTGTGTGTGTGTGCTACTAGTTATAACACACATACAAATATTATTATTTTAAAAACGTCATACATGTGTACAAAATAAAATATTTAAAAGGCTATGGCGTATATATTTGTTTTTCATAGTTCACTCATATAATGTATATGCATTTTGAGAAAAGATAAATGCAAACTTTATTTGCATTTACAAATTTAAAATCTGACACATTTGATGCGAGTGGCCACTATATAAAACTAATTGGTTCAAAAATCATGACGTTATTTAAAGAGAACTGCAATTCAAATGTTTCTGAAACACAAAACATAGCACTGTGTGTAACTGGTACTGCTAGCGTTAGCTTACCAACAGGTTGCATATAGACGTGAAGTAGTACTGATCAATTGTATTTATAGGAAGGAAAAGCATATTCTGAGGGTCAAATGCTCTTTTTTAATTTTATAGAATAACGTTTTTTCCACCTATGGCGATTTAAATTGAAACTACGAACTCTTCCGCGACGTCAAAGCCCAGCTTGTGGCTAACTAGCTAGAGCTAACTTAGCTCCCAGACCTCTTTCCTAAGATTCCAAAGGTCCCCATAAGGTTTAATTAAACATATCCATATCCTTAAAACACACTAGAAGTTATAAAATTCAACAATTTACACAACGTATGGCTAGTTTTAACAAGCTAGCTCGTGCGAGTTAGCCTTACGCCACCTGTCAGAACGTTCCTAGCAACATAAAATAAATCAATAATAATAAATAAACAACAGAAAAAAACAACAATCGTACCGTTTTCACTTTTGCTTTGACCTCTTCTAGGTCTCCAGTTTTCAATGCCCACGTCAGCTCCTTATTATCTGCCATTTTCCTGTGTAAAGTACCTTTCTCTTTCTGCTAACACTACACAGTGGAAGAAGTCAAATGCTGCTGCGTTCAATTTTTAGCTGGAGTAAACTGTTATTTTTTCGTCTTTGCGAACCTGCTGAAATCTTTACACTAAATACTTTATCCTTTTCAAAAAAACAAGAAAAGATTTGTGTCGGAATTAAGCAAGTTGCTTAGTAGTGACAACTTAAAAAAAAACATCCACAAGAAGTTCCAAAAGACAAAGTGACCAACGGGTTTGGGGATACGCCTTTCTGCACACCGGAAATATTTCTGTAGCGTAACCCGGAAGTTAACACTTAAAGGGATATTTTGATGCCTTCAGGGACTGTTGTTCAACAAGAAACTCTCTCAGGAGAATCACAAATGTCTTAAATGTCTAACAAAAACTTATTTAATTAGGCTACTTACATTCTGCATTTTTAGTAAACCGACTTTTTATTTTCAGTAACACAGTATGTTGTTAAAAATATAACCAAAGTTACTTTTAAATTAACATTTCTTAGTGACATTTTAAAAATGTATTATTATTTTGGTATTTAACATGTCGTTTTTCACTTCAGGATATATTGATTTCATAACACATTCACCCCTTATTCAGAAAAAAAAACCCAATCTAAAGTGTAAACATAGTATGGGGAGTAATATTAAAGGTAAAAATTTTATCCAGTACATGTTCAGTGAATTTTCCATTACACCTTATTTAATCACAGTTGCAAAACCACAAGACAATAAAAAAAAAGAAATAAGTCAAATTTCTTAATATATTTTGTAGAAACTTTTAATTTTGTTACTTGTTGTTAATTAGTGTGTGTCTTCTTGTATCTGTCTTTCAGCTAACTGGAGTCATTTAAATCTTCTTTTCAGATAGCATTTGTTTCTTACATTTCTTTTGTGGCACACACTGTAGTTCTCAGATTCTCCATTTGGTCCTTCATTTTTCTTTTTTATTATTTCTTTTTGTCAAAGTCAAAATGTTATATTTATTATTAGTCCCCCAATTGTCCTACCTGTTCCAGCACATTTGCTTTTTAGATTAAGCTCAACAAATATGCTCATGTGATGCATCACACATCTGAGAAGACAATAATATAAGACAAGGGATTCATTTCGCATAACAGTAACAAGCAATCTTAAATACATTGCAGCTTAAAAGTAACTTGCTAGAGCAAACGTCTATTGCAATAAAGCAACAGTTTAGTGGCTCAAGTTTAGTGTCTTCAAACCAAACATTTGTAGTTAACAATCTGACCACTGTCTCTCAAACTTTTTTAATAGCCACAACCTAAACCATTACTTCCTGTCACACTTCTCATATACTAAATTTATGCCACTGTTTAACAGTACATGCATGCACACTCACACAAAGGACTTTGCTTTGGTATTTGGTATAGTAGGAAACAAATGATGATATTGTTGATTTTTTTTTAATTGTTTTTGAGAAATGCTAGTCTGAACCTGTTCTAATTATGGAAACAGACCGCTTATTTACAAAAGCTGCAATGCAAAAGCTGTTTTCAAAGTCAATTTACATATTTTCTTGTAATTTTCTGTCATCAAAAGTCATGAGGTGTTGCTGCCAGGTATAATGCCAGCTTTAAAGCACTGCCTTTTGACCAGGGAATGGCACAATGCTATTTTTTTCTGACACCATGCGTATTCTTCTCCTTTAAGCAAAAAAGCAGTGTGCTGACTGGACAGGGTTTCAGTCAGAAACAAGATGGTTTATCTGTTTCTGACTGAATCACTACTGTGAGAAAGCTGTAGTATTGACCAACACATTTGCATTTAGCCAAAATATGAGTTCTTTTCAAACAGTCAGCTAACCTTAATGTGATGTGCATCAGTTTAAACTCTTCCGTGCTTTTGAAACCACACAATCCTAAGCATCACACGCAAAACATGAAAACAACAAGAAGATAGGATTTTATTGACCTCTTTATGTACATTTCAGTCAGAGGAGAGACAAAACAAAAGGTGGAAAGTAAATGTACAGCAACGTAAAAAGGTATCAGCAGTTAGACCCTGAGAAGACCAATGCGACACGTAAAGCAAGCCCAGAAACAAGCTTCAAGCTGGCAGTACTGCAGACAGACTTGAGATAAACCATCCCAGACTTAGTAAAGTTGTGAGATAAGCAGGTGGAGGAGCTGTGTTCAGGGCTTTGCAATGACAGCAGACTGTGGAGACAGAGACTCTATTTAAAGAGACTATACCATGCTGGTTCAAGCCTGTTTGATCCTAATCTAATATAACTTTGCAACAGTGAAAACTTTATGTCTTTCTCTTTCTCAGCTTTCACTCATGATGCAGTTGGTTTTACCCACAAACAATGCTTTTGTCAAAATACAAAGAAACTGCAGTTTTCAGCAAAATACCTGCTGTTACGCAACACTAGAATGTCCCCAGTGAGCTTATAAAGGCAACGAGGGTTTGAAAGGACAATTATCACCTAAAACCAACTTTTCAGTTTTGAAAGACCTTTTATTTACACAGTTTCTTACGAGGAAGCAACACATCTAGATCACTGTTTCTGAAAACTGGACAGAGTGAGTGTGACTTCACCCATAGACAATTGTTTACTTGCAGATCAAATAAAATTAAGTCAATTTAGTCGCCATTTTTTCACAATACCTGTTGGAGCTCAACATCATCAGTAAGTATTGATTGCTCCGGGTTGTTTTTTGCTAGGGCTTTTTCATTCATGGTGTCATATAAATCTGTTTGGGCCCAAAATGCAATTATTAATGTCTCCTCCATGATCAACTTTCAAATGGTTGGCACCTTTGTGAATTAAAGTGGATGCCATCCATACAACACCACCAAACCAGAGTCCCTGATTGATCAAAGCATAACCTGGTTAAACTTTCAACGTGCGTTCAGTGTACGTGTTTTGTACATAGAAACTGAAAATGGTTGTAGAAACTTGCGTAGGTCGGCTATGCATGAACACAATAGTTTTGTAGGCGAACGCCCGAAAAGCACATTTACATAGACTTTTCATTGGAAGTGGCTGCTTTAACGCACCAAGGGCAGCGTGAATGTAGTTTGACAAACAGAATGTAAAAAAAAAGTATCCAGGAAATCCCATTGTAAGATTGTAAAAGTGTTTGTATTAAAAACTTAAATTTATTAAAACAAAAAAGAATAATAAAGAAGGGAATTTCAAAGAGGTAAGGGGGAAGAAACACCACCCCAAAAACACAACCAAGTAAATTTGGACCTTTAATCATGTTCACTGTAAAAACATACAATTTTACTTATTTCATTAAAACACTGAGTTGATGGTTGACAAAGACCAAATAATGGGGAGATACTTATTTTGGCTTAATATTTGACAATGACAGCATCTAAAGTGTTCTCTTTGCGCAATCATCCATTCAATTACAAGGGTGGCAGATCCTTGCATTCATACTATACCTTTATGAAGTTTAATCTTCTGTGTCACAGCAAAGGTCAGAAGACTGATGGCATTAAAGTGTGTGTCTTTGTCCTGAGACTTTAAGAAACAGCCCAGTGAAAACATTGATTTTCGTGACTAATGATGTTTTAGCTGAGTGTGGCAATCGCATCACAAATTTTAAAGCATTTCCTGCAGCTCACTATGTGAGTGATAAACCTCGAGAGCGGAGTCAATCGTCATATGCCGTTTAAAGAGGCGTTCTGACAAATCTGCTGATCTGTTGCAACAGGAGTGAAGGGAAGAAACTCTTTAACCTTGGAGAGATCAAGGGCAGGGCAATGTAGTCATGAAATCTGTTACATTCCTCTCATTCCTGCGACCTGAGATCATTCTTCAACAATTCCAACTTCTTTGACCTTCTGTCCAGTTTGTCCTTGTGAAATACAGGTGAGCACTGTGGTCTAATCACTCCATCAGAAATGTGCAGTTCATTAAAGAGGCGGTCCAGGATCCCCAAGACAACAAAGGACACTATTTTGAGAAAAATTCCAAAAGACTGTCTGATAAGAACAGAAATGTAGCTAATGAGATCCAGGAGCTCCTCTGTCTTCCTGTCAGGGTTCCTCGTTTTCTGCATATTTCCCAGAGAGAAGCTCATGTGCACGACCTAAAACTCTCCCACTTGATTGTTAAAAACTCCTCTGCTTATTCATCATGCACATTTAAATTGGTGTGGCTGTAACAGGGATGATTACTGTCTGCCTAACAGTTAATAAAAATTTGATGAATAATTTCAAGACATCGTCAACTGTCCATCTTAGGCCCTTCAACTCAAAATTAACACACTCTAGGATTAGATTTCACTTGGTTCAGGTTTACTTAGTCTCTTATTGCATTGTGACCCTTGTCTCAATCCGTGGAGTGCATTAAAGTGTACAAAGTGGTAGTGCACGGGTGTTTTGGTCGAAGGTCACATATTTTTAGTACTTCATGTGTTTATGCCTTAGTCACTCTTTCTTTAAGGGTGGAATTGGGCGGTTTTTGGGGGAAGAACTGTACAAGGAAGCGGGAGGCCCGCACGTAATATCAAGGTCATAGACCGTTCGGTTAGCACATAGAGGGAAAATGTTCATATACATTTTTTCCTTTGACTCAAGGGAACTGCAAGAAACACCTGCATTATCCTTAAGATGCACCCCTCCTGTCTACAACACTCTACAGACCTAGGTAACTCAAACCTGTGCAGGTTAACCCTCACCTGATCAAGGTCTTACATTGGCTAGAATTTATAAAAGCAATGTATCACTTTCCTAACTTCACATACATGTCACGCAGGATTTTGTCCTGCACACAAACCCAAATACCTGTTTCACACGGACCATGTCTTTGAAGTGAGTCAGTTCCTCCACATGCACCCAAAGGTGGACTAATAACGGGACTGGATACCTTTTAGCATATTCCAGTGCCCATGCCAGGACCAACAGCCTGAAGAATCATTCTGAAGAACAAATGAAAGAAAAAATACTCACTAAATTCTCTCAAAACTATCCTTTTGTGGACCTTTACACAAAAAAGAATTGCTCTTCCACCACTGAATAGTTGTAACCTGCAAATACCTCTATGATCCTTAATTTTCCACATTTTTAAAATCTCCGTCCTTGATGTAACAAAGGACGGCGAGCGTTCAGCTTGTTATCAGTACACAGCCTCACTGCCAGCATCTGCGACGGCTCTGGGAAGCATTTATCTATGTGGCACAGGTAACCTGCACATCTGTGTGGGAATGATTAATGCCGAACGATAGTACAGGCAGCCATTTCTCACTTTGCAGGTCATGTGCTGCTGTTTTGTCCCGACCCTTTGGAGGTCCTTGCTGTCAGTTTCAGTTTTTACTGCATCGGGAAATCTGTCAGTGATCAACTGAACAGACGGGCTTTGCTTTCAGGCTGGTGGATGACAACTTGAGGTTGTCCCAACTGTGGTGAAACTTTTCAAGAACAACACAGCAACTGGGGACGAAACTAAAACTAAACATTTTTAAGTAAGTTTAATTCCATTTGGAAGCTTCTCAGTGACACACAAGTAATACAAATAGTTGGGAGTTGCTTCATAAGTGTAATTTTTTAAGGCCATGCAATGCATCACTCATCTTAATGACAAAAAAAGTAAAAAAAAAAGACAAAATAATTTATACTAAGTAAATGCTTTGGTTAAGAAAACATCACTTTACAAAAAAAAGAAAAAAAAAGAAATGACTATAGAATATGTTTAGTTGAAATAATTGCTCTTATTCGATATATCTTAAAATAAAACAAACTTTTCCCTATGAAAAACTAGGAGTCAGACAGAAGAAAATAATCCTATTAAAGCTTTTCCTGCTATGTCTGCTCAGTAACAACAATAAAAAATAAATAATAAGTAAACTGTAATTCTTCTTGTATGTGCCAAACCTGTAAGTGTCTGTTCATTTGAAGGTAAGTGATTTCCTGTTTATACTGCTTTGAGACAATTCTGGCAAAATTCAACATGGGCAGGGCTTTCTCAAAGCCTTTTTATGCTAACGCTATACCACAAATCTCAATAATAACAAATGAGTGTAATACGTATAAATAAATGATGTTCAAACATACAGATACTTGTGTCATTAGTTGCACTTAACCCCGTTTGCTCGCAGCGGAACACGTAATAGAAACAGTGATGTAGCCGTTACACTTTTCACATCATAAAATGGATCTAAGCCGGTCTGAACCGTACCATTGTTGGTCCATAGACGATGTAACGGATTGGTTAGGGCGGAGCCACTGTTGAAGCCTGTTGATTGGCTAAAGGTCATAGGACAAAAGAAAGCTTCAAGAAAGCGTCTGAATTCCTCTTCACCGCTTGCAAACAGCAATAAATGCTTAGTATATACCAAATACCAAAAGCCAAGTGAAAAAAAATGAGCTGCTCAGGATGATCTCTATTGTTTTTGTTGTTAGCATTCCTGCATCCATTGAGTGGAAACGCTCACTCGAATTGCCTGGACCATTTCAAACCAGACTGTCAAATGTTTTATCCTTAAACATTTTTTTACTTTAACTGTGCATTGTTCATATGTTATATTCTTCCATAATTTTAACAACATAAACTGATGTATGTGTCTGTTATAATAACAAAACTACAAAAAAAGTTAAAGCAAAAGAAAATGCGGAAAAAAACCACAAAGACATGACATTTTATATTATAGTGAAAACTCCTCTTGTCATGATCTGCTGTACATTATCATAACATCTGTGTTGGATCAGAAATTGAATGAAAAAGCACTGCAGCCAGGCAGGAATGAAATCAATATCTTGAACATGCCACCAGACCTCCAGCCTTTCAACCACAGCTGGTCTGCTCTGTGAAATGACACACCGAGCAAATTTAGTTTCTCATCTGGGAACGTGTCATGATTGAAAGAAAGCGTCTCATCTGGGTTCTCAGTTTGGCCATTAGAAAACTTTTGATACTTTGAGTGAGAGCCCAACTCATCTGGAGGAACCTAAAAAGCAGAAAAGAAAAGACATTTGGCTAGAAGACGCACTCAAAACTAATCCCTGTAGTGTATTTCACAGTTTTTATATATATATATATATATATATATATATATATATATATGTGTGTGTGTGTGTGTGTGTGTGTGTGTCCTTGTGTGCTGCCTCATGGCCTCTTCCCCCTGGAGGTTAGGCTTCGGAGACCACCTATTTTCAATGGGAGCGTGGGCATAAAGAAATAAGGAAAGCAGGGGACAGGAACCTGTCTGCAAGGAGATGCACGCTAGCATGAACCCCATTCACAATTTTCTAACTGGCACTATAAGCGTGGGTTACGTGAGGCAATGGTCGCCTCTGCTCCCCTTTAAAAATTCACTTTTCATGGAGTGCTACCAGGAGACCAGGATCCTCGCTATAATTCTCAGATTCTTCTGAGGGCTTAAAATTGAGTGGAAACACTCATGGCTGTCTGTTGTTCATTGTTCCCGCCTCCATCATCCGGCCCCCACTTTATAGTGCTCCGTCCCATCATCTATCACTCTATGTGTTGTCCACTATAGGCTGCCTCGGTTGCCCCTACGGAGCTGTGACTCTCTGTAGTGGATGTGGGTCCTGATAGGATGTGACAACTTTATTAGGCCCAAATCAGGATGCCGCATTTTCATTGTCTGCCAGACGTGTGAAAGACGTGGGCCTGGAGCTGTGCTTCCCATCCTGAGTGGATCTCTCCTTCTTTCCCTTTATCTTTCTCTTTATTTATAGGCTGCAATCCCTCCCCTCAACCACCAGGGGTACAAGGCTTTAGGAGATGTGCTCATCACATGTATTCACTGTTTACTCCCGCAGTCATTCTGTCATGTAAGCATGAATTTGTTGGCAGACGTTGGAAACAAAAGTTTGTTGGTGCAGATGATCTCATTTAATAGGTGGAGGTGAACATGACCTGCTCACGAGTCACTTTTCTGCTGGTCCATCAAGTCTCACACATACATGATGAGAAGTCACAATGGACACAGAAGTGATCATTGTAATGCCACCAGTGCAGTGGAGGAAGCAGAAAGCAAATCAAAAAGCTAATTAGCATTTGGACTGCAGTAAATGTAACATGAGGAGAGAGAAAAGAATGATTCCTTTTTACTTTTAAACCTGTACAGTGTCCTTGGGTGTTTTGAAAGGCGCTTTTAAACAAAATGTATTATTATTATTTCCAAACTGTAACAATGTCTGTACGTTAAAAATAAGGTCATATACGTTGACATACAATAGGTCAAGGCACGTTTCAAGTCCCTTTATAATGACCGGGAAGTCATTGTGGCTTCATTGTCACATTTGTGTCCATTGTGTCATCAGTTTACCTAAAGGCCCACTTAGATAAAAATGGTGTTTTTAACATGTTCTTGTGGCATTTTTCTGATAATGGAGGACAGATATAAAAAAAACAAGCTTAAAATTCAATTTCTGAGTATTTCCGTATTCAAACAATGCATATATATTCACACTGCTTGGTGAAAATAAAGATGCCATGACGAAGACGGAGTCCTGTCTGTTTCAAGAGTGCAACTATGGTCAGCACTCTCACTTCAAAGCGAAAAGGCCATGGTTCAAGTCCAGGCTGGATCCTTTCTGTGTGGATTTTGCATATTTTTCCTGTGCATGTTTAAACTTGTCCCGTCCAACAGCTGGGTAGGCAGATGAGAACTGAGGGCCTCTTGTGTTGGACATATTTTACTTTAACAAGAGGGGTTATTAATCTTCAGACAAACCAAAGGTATGTCTGAATAAACCCCTTTTGTAATTGAGGCCAAACTTTATTAATTTCAACCATGTTTGAAAATCTTTGGTGTTGGACCGGACGGAAAAGGAAAGAAGGGAAGAAGAGAGAGGGATGTTAGAGAGAGGGGGGGTAGGAGGGTGATAATAGGAGGGGAAGGAGGATAAGACCATGAAGCAGCATAGAGCAGACAGGTTTACTGGTTGTTTATCATTACGGTAAGGTTCAAATGTAGTACAAAAAGGGCGGGGCCTGTCCACACACACACTGAAATGATATCAACACACCTGCTAGCTGTAAAAATGTCGGCATGTTAACATGTACACAAAACAGATAGTGCTCACACACGCATACTTATGCCAACTAGTGTGAAATATTTATTTCATTCAATCACACAAACTATTAGTGCAAAGGTGAGCTAACACCTGTGCTCAGGTGAGTGTGTATGTTCTTCTAAAGTGGATGGAGGAATGTGAAAAGAAGGAAGGAGAGTGCCCAGCCATCCCCACCCCAAGACCCCCGCCGCATGCTACAAGGTTAAGTGATTCAAAAACATCCTTTGGTGATGAGTGTACCCCGCCTTTGCTCAACAGTTGCTGGGTTGGCTCCAGCAACCCATTGACCCCAAAATAGATTTGGCGGGTTAAGACTGCGAGAGAACCAAACAAGAACTTCACACAACACACAAAATAGGCAAACAGCCACAACCCAAATTAAAATCAGGACCCTTCTTGTTTATGATAATGAAAAACCTAACCATACCTCTGTGCTTTACGTTGAAAGGTTTGCATGCTTAAGTTGCGTCCAGCAATGCTTGAGTTTAGCGAGGCCTCTGGGGTCATGGGTCAACATAAGGTTTTCATGCATACTTGTGCTTCATTCTATGAAAAACAAAAGTTTTTCTCTATAGACTCTTCTGCTTGTCCTTGGCAAACAAAGCAAGAAGAATATACGGGAATAACATTGTCGGCCTGAGACAGACTGGCGACCCGCTCAGGGTGTCCCCTGCCCGAAAGGAAACAAAAGGAAGAAGATGAATGAACATTGTTGTTTCCTTTCCTTTTTTTATCTTATAATTTCACCAAGTTAAAATTTATAGGTGTGTCCACATTGCTGCTGTCAGGATTTCTGCAGAAAGAAAAAAAAAAGGATGGGGTGTTTCCCACCCTTCTCCCAACCCATAAGATTTTTGAGCTGAGAATTCAAAGAGAATGTCTTTTTTGGCAACATGGCAACCAGACATGCAGGTGGCTTCCGAGGCACCTTGACATTAGTGCCCACAGGAAACGAGGGGACAAAGGCCCCAATAACAAAAGGGACCTGCATGAACAAAACCCATATTGTACCTGTTAAGCTTATTGTTGCAGCTTTACATCTCATTAAACCTTAACCCCGTATTTACAAATCTATCTCAGCTGTTTTGGTTTCTGTGCACACATTAAGCCCTTTCTTGGGAAAAAAATCAGCAAATTACAAAAAAGACACCTTATTATACTTTGAAAGGTCAACCAATCAGAAGACGCCCTGTGTCGGTGTAGTAAACAGAACATCCGTCTGAACATTTTTATTCTCTCAGGTAAAGTTGTTGAAGGTTAAAAACCATACAAGTCTAACTTTTTTTGATGATGATAGAGCGGATGTACATTTAGAGAATGCAATGCAGCAATCTTTAAATACAGATGGGCTATTATGTGTTCAGTTTAACATGGTACTGAGATGAAAGAGGAGGAGCCGTTAAGACATAATACATGGGCTACATGCTTATTATGCTTATATGCAAACTGAATAGCTTTTAATTTAGTTTCTCAAAATTTGGCAAACTTAAAGGTGAACTAAAAAAACAGTTTGGTACATTTATTTTCATGGATTATTTCTGGTTTTGTTATAACCACTTATGTCTCTGAGAAATAAAGGAAAATTATGCATTTTGTAAGCCTCCATTTCTTATTTTTATGTAAGTTTACAATAAAAAACAAATAGTTTTTTTTTAATGGTGATGTATTTTAAGCTGTCAGCTTCACTGATAAATGTTACCCCCCATCATGGACAATGAACTATAAGAACGATGCAAGAATTTGTCACAAATAAAGCACACAACAATTTTAAATTTTAAATAATTGAAAATATTTGCTTTGATCACAAAAGCCAACAGAGGAAACTAGCATCCGTGTAGCAGTTTGTCGAAAACTCTTAAATAGATTCCACTGTGATGTTAAACATTTTGTTCTTTAGATCTTTTTTCACACTTTAGCTGTGATAATTAGATTAAACATGTTCATATATTTTTGTACTGTTTGTTGGAGATTAACTTGTAGATGCATATCTTTAGCACAGATTTAAGCTGCAGAAATAATGAGAGTGTATAGAATATGTACAAAACAGCAGAGCGTGCACTCATAAGCTGCCCAGCAGCGGGGGGATGGCAACACATGCATGCAAACTCAGTTGTGGCTCTGAGGAAAAGCCTAGGCTCTAAGTGAAATTAGCAGAAGATGGGCTCATTAGCATCAGGCTGGTTACTCAGGGAGTAGAAAGGCAAACTGTGGAAGCCACAGGCAATAAAGGTAACCCAGTTGGAACTCTGCCATCGATGGCAAATGTGTACAATAAAAGCAAAAAAGGAAAGACATTTTATTGACCTAAAATGACACCACCTGGTGAGGTGTCATGGATGTGTCTGACAAGGGCACCAAATGCTCTGTATGGCCTGCGAACACTTTAAAATCCTCCAGAAATTCAGAATAAAAATTTAAAAGGAACTATTTGGACTGGAGTAGAATTTACTGCCTGATTTCTCTGCGTCCTTTCAGGATTACTTTTCTTGGGAAATGGCAACATA
>CM074507.1:18439331-18451178 GCA_037389245.1 Oryzias sinensis
TTGAACTGTTTCAAACTAGCTTCAAAATATTTTAGATTAAAAAATAAAGCTGAATTTTGGCAGAATTTCACCAAAGAGGACCGACCTTGTAATGGTCAAGACACATCAAAGTCTAAGAAAAGTATGGGGAGGGCTCTGTCTGTCCTCAGGAGATGTAAATATTATCTGTGTGCTTACCAAACTAGAACTTTAGTCATTTCACAACTAGATTTATGCTGGAAAATATGGGCTAAAGCTAGAAAATAGTGGTAGATAAAGTCCAGGTAATGCAGAATAAAGCCGCCTGTCTGGCACTCAGATATACACCAGCATTAATGAGATGCATGCTGATCTCACATAGCTTGAATTTCAGGAAAGAGCTTCATTTACATTTGTTAATTCCACTTAGCAGGCATTAAAGTTGCAGAATCCACAGTTTATCTTCAAGCAGTTCAAGAGAAATCTAGATTTATAATCAGAAAAGCAACAAACGGGTATTTTCAAATTCCAAGAGCTAAGACCAATTTTCTTAAAAAGCATTTATTTTTAAAGCAATAACAGCTTGGGACTTTTAACTGCTAATTTGAATGGAAAAACATTCAAATTCTGTTTTTAAGAAACAACTGAGGTCGCATTTTGGAGCTGCACATTTTAAATGAGGTGTTTGTCAGCTACAGAAAGCTGATTCGCTGCGGCGATCCCTGAAGCGATGAGCCAAAAGGTGAAAGGCGGAGACGGCCTCAGAAAGAACTTTCACTTTAACCTGTTATTTGTGAAGAAGATTAGCAGGATTCAGTGATCTAAAACTTTTTTCTTTGTGTTCTCGCAACACCAACTTAAAAAGTCGTTTCTTTGAGAAAACCACCTAGACTTCCGTATTGTTATCTTGAGAAAACAATACTTGATACCTAACAACAACACGTTTTTATGCTATCGCAAAAAAAACAAGCTGAAAAATATGAGAAGACATACAGCATCGTCCCATCGTCCATAGAAAACAATGGTGTGGCAGCCAAATAAAATATAAGTTGATTTTAAAATCAGATTCTCTTTTTCTGCCGGCCATGCTGAGGTTCTCAGGTTCTCAACGCCACTTCACCTTCATCGTTACGTTTCCAAAACATTCCACAGCAGTCTTCTTCAAACATGTTGTGTCTTCGGCCTCCTTAGGTCAGAAATTGCCTGATAATCCAGTAAACGAGCGGGTCTTACGTCAGTTCGGTTGTTCTCAGTGAGAGGCGAGATCAAACCCTGCACTCTCACAAAAGTCGGCACTGCGTGACTTTAGTGCAACTCGAGATGAATAAATAAAGCTTACAACCTCAGATACAACATCCAACATGACCAACCAGAAGAAACCTTGAATAAAACATGACGTATACTCTGTCTTCAACCGAAAATCTGTTCTGATCTGTTGCAGAATCTACTGGGAGTCGAAGCGCCTCACAATAACACTTTAAATAGACTTTCCTCGGGTGATTTACTTTATACTCTGCAGTAAAGGTTTATCAGCACAGAGCAAACCTCTGCAGGGCGATGCAGGATTATGAGCCAGGGTTTCCGGTCTGAAGTCTGTCAGCCCAGGAACACTTCAAGGGATGATAGGGGACTTTGTTTGTGTTTGAGTGTGAGCTGATCAATGGGAGCCTTGGCTTGCCAGCTAACTGTCAGGGTCAGCGCTCCCCAGAGCGCAGAGGAGCACCAGCGGAGGAGATGAAATCCATACAACCCCACGGGGTGGGATCATTCTCTGTTCTGATGCATGAGTCCATGCAGGACACCACACATGCTCAAAAATGCCTCCCGACGAAACCAGTTTGCACTTATGTGAGGGAGAAAAACACGTCTGGTTATCTGGCCTGCTGTCGCCACCTAAATCGCAAAACTTAAGAGTTAATCAAGGAGGATTCAAACAGCGGGGAGATCTAAAAGAAGGATGAGAAAAGAAGGCGAAATCCAGGGGGAAAAAGGGGATTTTTGTGTTTTTTTTCCCTCTATAACCTCAGGTCTACCAAAGATGCTTCAGAAAATATTAAAAACAAAAATCAAAGAAGCTCTGTGGATTTACAAACGCTGCAAAATCAGTCAAATCAAAAGCTTTTTTGGAAATATGCAGAAAACTAAAAAAAACAAAAATCAAGCACCCGCTTCAAGTTGAACCATTTTTTGCACCTCGGACCAGTGGCAGAGCTAGAACATTTTAAACGGGGTGGTGGGACGGGGGCAGACGTCTTTGGAAGGATGACAAAGAGAACAGCAGAGCGGAAGGCCATTACAAATGAAAGGTTAAAAAACATGTCTCTCAAATAGTTTGATTATGGATCTTAGTAAGAAAACAGCAGTTCTTTTAGCTGTGGTGCTATTAAAGAAAAAAACACCTGTAGCTCTAATGACTGACAGAACAAACAAAGCATAAACTAAAAAAACCACGTAAACACAATGCTCTGTAGAATTGTCCTTTCAATGCAGAAAGAATGCATTGCTAGTGTAAAGTATTGCACATCAGGACAAAGTTGCTTTTCTAAAGAATCCATTAGAATTAAGTTACTTGTCTAAATATTCAGAGTGACAGTAGTTCAAGGAACTTGTGTTATTTTACGGTCCACGACAATAGCTCCGGTATTAAAAGGGGATTTTCTAATATTTTCTTACACCTGTACTAAAAGGCTTTGGGAATAAATAGTCTTTTATCTGATTCGTGTGCAGTATTTGTTTCTCAATCATGACATAATACGCTTGCATCACTTTCTCGATTTTGTCCTTTGAATATTCTGTTAGCATACTGCTGTAGCTGGACTGTCTCAAGGTTTTGTTGCAATCACACTTCCAAATGAACGTGCAAATTGAGTCTTCCCATCCACTCTGGTGTGGACCAAAAAGCCCAGTGTGAAAGCATCCTTCAGCTGGTTTTGACACCACGACCATTATCTGGGCGCACAGCATCGCTCAGATCAAAAAGTGTGGTCACACCAGACAAACTGTTAAGCTACGTGACAAAAAACGTACTATTTACTGCACGTGCAATAAATAGGGATTAGACTGGGTTAAAAAAGAGGAGTGACGTTGGCTTTTGTGATATGAGCTCACAGCTAAAGATATTCATGGTTGTCCCCAATGAGCCATAATAACCAAATACAGATACTAACTTCTAAACATAACAGATTCGGCTTTAACTGGAGATGAGCCTCTTAAAGAGGAGAAAGCCACTACAGAAAGTCCTGAGTTGGCAAAAAACTGCTTACAAATATAAGCGACAACCATCTTTCTGCATTTCTGTTTATGACATCTGCTCCTTGATACAAGCACAGTGCAGCACTTTCATTTTTATCATGTTTTTTTTGTGTTTGTGTTTTTTTCCTGTTGTTCAGGCTTTGATGGGAAGCGCAGGCTTTGAAATGCAAAACTGTACAGTTTAATAGTATAATCCAGTCTTTGTAAGCAGGGGATATTGTAGGATAACCGGCAACAGATCTGATCTAACAAGGCACTTTGCTCAGCGGAACACGGCTTTGAGGGGATCGGAAAAAAGAGTGTGAGATTTTAACAAGGCGGAGATTTGGATTTGCTTGGCTTTGTGACTGTTCGACAGTCACAGAGACGCACACACAATGAAGAGAAAAAGGTAGGTTCAGGCTGAGCAGATCGATCCCCCCTTCATTCAGATGTTGCTTTGAAATCAGACACCGAAAGTCGAGGCTTGAACACACTGTACAGCTGTCAGAAGCTCATTCCAGTCACTGTCTGAGTGGATTCTCTCAGCTGTTTACCTGAATCTGGGAAACAACTAAGAGGCCCGTCTTCTTTTTAGAGTTAAATACTTTTGGAGATATGTTGTTCAGACTACATATATTCATTTTTTTCTCTTTAAGGGTGTCTAAATTGGGCGTACAAGAGCACGTTTAAATATATAGTTAAAGGCACCCTAAAGGGGTTGACCTGCACAGGTGCTGCAGGTTTTTGGGTTGGGTGTTTCTTGTAGTTCCCTCGATGCTTGTTGAAAATGGAACATACCATTGTCCTGCGTGTGGTAAGTATGTGCGTTATGGAGTATTTGTAAGACTATTATAAGTTGCACACACTCATGTCATATGGGTGACATACTCTAGTAGTTGGTACAGCCTTACCCTGGATTTACACTGGTCCGTCTGCTTTGCATCTGTTGTCCGATGAGTCTGTTTCACAAACGTCTTGCCTACGTTGCATCTCCGGTCCCTCACCCTTCCCCCCCGGTTCCCAAAGGAATGGCTTGTCCTGCCATTCCCCTGTCGAGTGGTTTGTCCCGCTCTCTTTGCTCATCTGAAACATAATCAATCAGGCCCTATCCAGTTTACTTCCTCACTGTGTCTTTGTAAAATGCTTGATTTGGGGGGGGTCAAAAAATGAAAAATCCATACGACATGCCTACGTTTCACCTACTTCTCTCCTACATTATCTTTGTGTATGGTATAAGTGTTTACTACGACCTGTCGCTCACAACATGCCCGTAAAAAAATGTGCCTGAAAATTCTCACTCTACGAGCTTGACATTTTTTTATTCTGTTGAAATAAGAACTGCTGTTGTACTTTCAAAATAAAACAATGACGTGCCCACGCACCCATTTTTGCAATGGACGACAAAGGTGTAATTTTGGAAGTACAAAAACAAAATATCCTTTATAGTACAAAACATGCATTTTACAAGGACTTGGTGAGGAAGGAGAGAGCATGGGAGCTGATATGAGCCAAAGTTTTGGATGTTGATGACACGAGGGCGGCAGAATAAACCACTCCTCCGAAAGCCAAGGGGGCGGAGGGATAGACCAGAGACGCAACAGAGACGATGTAAAGTAACTGACGGTCGTGAGACGGACTCACCTACGCAAGGGAGACACACCGCAGACAGAAGGAATCCTCAGGAAACTAACGAAATACCTGATTCCTTTTCTTGTTTTATTACCCTGAAAATAAAACATTTCAGGGTTTTTTTTCTATCTCAAAACATGAAATGCTTGACATACATCTCATGAAAAGAAAATAGTGTTGGGGGAAAAGAAGCTGCTTTTTCAAAGATTATTTTTGGTGGAAGCTCATGGCAACACTTCTTTTTTTTTTAAACCTTCCCCTAGACGTCATCATGCCAGTTTAATGTTTTCCAGGAACAGGTTGGAGGAAGACGCCCCTCTATCAGCTCAGATGCTCTGATCCGGGTTCTGGCCATCTGGACTCTGGCTGCTGAAGCTTTGATGTGCCGCAGCGCTCTCCAAGTCAGGGCCAGAAGAAAACACCTCAATCCACCCACCTCTTTAAACTCTGCAAACACACACACACACATAAATTAGAATACACAAACACACAACTACACGCCCAAGCCCCGGAGCTGAGCTCATCTGCTCGCCTTGGCATGCCATCGCTGCATTTTTCATTCACCCGCTCGCTGTTTTGCAGGACTGGAGCTTGGAGGAGTGCAGGAGTGTTTTCAGGGAGACATGAGAGACACAGCTGCCTAAAAGAAAGTCAAGGTGTATTTATAATGCAATGTGAGGAAGTTCTGGAATTACATGCTGGAAAAGTACTAGTCTTATTTAAATTTTATTATTTTGTGCGTTAATAAAACCTCCAATCCAGTCTATGAAGCATGTTTGTTTATGAATCAAACTTTAAATAGAAGATAATAAAATATAAACCGGGGGGAGTAATTACCCACCTTCTTCTTATGTCAATTTATTGGAATTTCTTTGCTTAAATTGATGCAACGGTGGAAAAAAGGAAATTAAACACACCCACAAAGCTGTTTCATTACCTCGTTGCCTGCACACGGTGCTCAGCTCGGTGCGTTGCGACTTTGGCGTCGTGACAGCTCCCTCTCGTCTCAGGAGTGTGTTAATACTGAAGCCGTTAAGATAACGCCCAAAGAAACAATCCTCATTACTTGGGACCAGCTGAGGAGCAAACTGGAAAATCGTGACTCCGGCACTCATGAAGACCTGATGGATGCGCTTCTGTCTCTGCTTTGACTCCACAAGCGCCTCTGATTAACGTCGTAAGAACCTACTCATGTACACTCAAGCGAGAGCAATGATTATTCAGGAAATTAACTTTACATTTTCATCATTATTCAGGTTATTAGACAACATTTAGAAGCAGAAAATGAAGGAGCAGATTGTCTGTCATCAGTTCTTCTGTCTGTGGCAGCTCCTTGAAAATCAGGAAATTGATTAGTTTGGCCTCTCTTCCTGAAGATGACTGCATTTGAGGTGTCAGTTCATGTTTCAGATGGTTTCTGTAACCCATTCGGAAAAATAATTTAAGTACTCCAATCCCCAGAGGGGGCAGTCTTCAGACATGATTCATTGTGTTTTACGTTAAGGCGCTACAACAGTTTGAATTAGCAACAAATGCTAAAAAGAATGGTCACACCAGAGGCGCCGTCATCCTGTACTGTTAAAGGTAGAGGCAGGGTATGTGGGCTGAGTAGCTACTGTCTGTGCTGGCGTAGTGGAATGCACCTCAAAGCGTCTTAGTTTGTATTTAGACTGGTCACATTTGGTTTGCTGAAAGTGAACCTAACCTCGCTTCCCTTGATAATCCGTCACACACTTTCAGTCTGAACACACCCAAGCAGACCCTGGTCCGGGACCAGGAACCGTTTTAGGACCCATCTTTTTGGTGGTCTCAGTTGTAATCGGGCTGAGCTCCAGTTTTCTCCGAGTTTCTTCAGTCTGAATAGGCTCCATGTTCAGAGCAGAATAACTGGATCAAAATGGCCACCATAGCTGGGCTTTGCACGATGTAAACAGAGCAACAATGAGACACAGCCATTCATTGAAATGTGGTTGGATGAATGCAGAGTCATTAAAACGACTTTTTAGATGATACACTGTCACGGTGCCTCCGGCTGCTACCCCTCCCCTCCTTGCTTCTTCATTGGAACCAGCTGACCTTCATCTCCTCATCACCCTGCCAGCCTTCATAAGGGAGATCCTCACAAGTATCCAGCGCCAGTCCGTTATACTCACTCCGGTGATCACGCCTGGCCTCAAGTTAAGTTACTCTCGCTCTAGTAATCCTAGCTTGTACTTACCGTCTGTCTCACGTCTTCAGGTCTTCTCTCCATTGGTCACGCTGGTTCCTCGCTCCACGCTGATTACACCGTCCTCGGTGTCCACGCCTCGCCTCAAGCTGGTTACGCTGTCCACAGCGTCCACGCCTCGCCTCAAGCTGATTACGCTGTCCTCAGCGTCCACGCCTCGCCTCAAGCTGATTACGCTGTCCTCAGCGTCCACGCCTCGCCTCAAGCCGGTCACGCCGTCCTCGGCGCTCCACCACGTCACGGACTGTGAACGCCGTCCTCGGCGCTCCACCTCGCCACAGCAGTTTCCTGCATCCACGACGTCCCCTGTCTTCTATAATTAAACATCCTGTTAATACATCGCCTCCTGAGTTTCTTCCAGGTTCCAGCATCTGGGTCACCCTAGTAGTCCTATCATGACAGAACGGACTGGCCATTACCCAGACCCAGCTGACCCGGAAGGACTCCGCTTGGCCGTCACTCACCAAGGCATCGCTCTGGGACGGCAAGCTGAATCCCTCAACCAGATGGCCGCCGCCCAGCAGGACCTTTTCCGTCGCTTGGACGGTATTTCTCAGGCTCTGATGGATTTAACCTCCCGAGGACCTACTAACGCCACAGCCAGCAACTCGGGTTCCGCCACCGGAAGCCCGGGCGCCGCTACAGACAATGCAGCTCACGAAAACATCCGGCTCCTTCCTGAGCCTTTCCTGGGTGACGTAGGAGCCTGCGGGGGTTTCCTCCTGCAATGTCGTTTGATCTTCCAGCAGGCACCTCTGCACTATCATGCAGACCACAGCAAAATCACCCTTATAGTAAACTCTCTCCGGGGTAAAGCACTTCAATGGGCACAGGCTTACCTGACCGCTAATCCCATCTCTCAAATTCCTTTTGAACGCTTTTTAGGAGAGTTCCGGCTGGTTTTCGATCAACCCCGCAAGGAGGAGGAGGCCACCCGCCGTCTGCTATCCCTCAAACAACGCCACAAATCCGTGAGTGACCATCTAATAGACTTTCGGATTCTAGCCGTGGAGGCGGGTTGGCCGGATATAGCCCTTAAAGGGGTGTTCTACCAATCCCTTAATGACTCGATCAAAGATCATTTATGTTCGCAACCCGAGGCTAGATCGTTTGAAGAGCTCGTCACCGCTGCCTTGCGGTCCGACGTGCGTCTCCGTGAACGTCATGCCGAGCGCCCTCGCCAAGACAAGAGACCCTTTACCAGTGTTTCTCCTCCATCCCCTGCTGCTAACTATGTTCATGTTATGTCTCACGATTCTGTCGGACGCTCCACAGAGGAACCCATGCATATTGGACATTCTAAGCTCACTCCTGAGGAGCGGCAGAGACGAAGAGATGAGGGGGCGTGTTTCTATTGCGGCCAAACCGGTCACCTCGTTCATCAATGTAAGCTTCGTTTAAACACCCGAACCCCCCGTTAGACGACAGGCCGCGGGCGGGTCCATCTTCTCTCGTCACTGAGAGTTCTTTTTTATATATTCCTGTCAAGCTGAGTTTTTTGTCAAATACCTTCGAGGGTAAAGCTCTCATTGACTCTGGTTCAGAACAAAGTTTTATTGATGACCTTCTGGTTTCTGATCTCAACCTTCCCACAGAACTTTTGGATCTCCCTGTCAAAGCGGCTGGTTTGGGAGGCCAGATCCTCACTCAGATCACCCATCGCACTAGACCCGTTCATCTCATCACGTCTGGTAACCATCACGAATTCATACAGTTTTACATCACCAAATCCCCCCAGTCTCCCATCATTCTAGGTTTTCCTTGGCTCCGCGCCCACAACCCCCAGTTCGATTGGGTTAATCTCCACGTCACTAACTGGAGCACGACTTGCATGGCCAACTGTCTTCGCTCCGTCGTTCCTTCGGTCCCTCCTCGTGACGATCCGGATCCTGAGATTATCGATCTCTCGAAGGTACCACCTTGCTATCACGACCTGAGAACGGTGTTTAGCAAAACTAGGGCGGGTTCTCTACCTCCTCACAGGCCCTACGATTGTTCTATTGAACTTTTGAAAGGCTCCACCTTGCCAAAAGGGAGGTTGTTTAATCTATCAGGTCCGGAGAAACTCTCTATGGAGAAATACATCCAGGAAGCCCTTTCATCGGGTCACATTTGCTCCTCATCGTCTCCGGTGGGGGCTGGCTTCTTTTTCGTTCAGAAAAAGGATAAAACATTACGACCTTGTATTGACTTCCGCGAACTCAATCAAATTACTGTAAAAAATAAATATCCTCTTCTGCTCATTGATACTGCTCTGGACTCTGTTCAAGAAGCTCGGGTTTTTTCGAAGTTAGATCTTCGTAACGCTTATCATCTGGTTCGTATGAGGGATGGGGACGAGTGGAAAACCGCTTTTAACACTCCACTCGGTCACTTTGAGTATTTGGTGATGCCTTTCGGGCTCACTAATGCCCCCGCCATTTTCCAAAATCTTGTTAACGACGTACTACGTGATTTTCTGAACCGTTTTGTCTTTGTCTACCTGGATGACATCCTTATTTACTCCCGGAACCAGGAACAACATACCCACCATGTCCGCCAGGTCCTCTCCCGGTTACTAGAAAACCAATTATACGTTAAAGCAGAGAAATGTGAGTTTCACGTTCCCACAATTTCTTTTCTCTGTTTCATAATCGATTCTGGTAACATCCATCCTGATCCTGCCAAGATCAGAGCCGTCACTAGTTGGGAACCTCCTAAGTCTCGGAAACAACTTCAACGTTTTCTCGGTTTCGCGAACTTCTACCGTCGCTTCATCAGGAATTATAGTAGCATTGCTGCCCCCTTGACTCAACTCACCTCTATTAATACACCGTTTATCTGGACCTCTGAAGCTCAGTCTGCGTTCGACAAACTAAAGAACCTCTTTACTACCGCTCCCATCCTCATTCAGCCTGACCCCAGCCGACAATTCATCGTCGAGGTCGACGCCTCCGACTCAGGCGTGGGAGCGGTCCTCTCCCAACGTGAGATAAATACAGGGAAACTAAAACCATGCACGTTCTTTTCTAGAAAACTCTCCGCGGCGGAACGGAACTACGACGTCGGTAACCGTGAACTCCTCGCCATAAAGCTCGCCCTAGAGGAGTGGCGCCACTGGCTCGAGGGGGCTGAACATCCGTTCATTGTATGGACGGATCATAAAAATCTGGCCTACCTCCGTTCCGCTAAGCGTCTGAACTCACGCCAAGCCCGATGGTGCCTGTTTTTCGATAGATTCAACTTTTCCATCACATATAGACCCGGCAGCAGAAACGTCAAACCAGACGCCTTATCCCGTCTCTACAGTACAGGGGATGACCAGGATAGCTGTCCCATTATTTCACCTACCTGTATCGTGGGGAATTTAACATGGGACATCGAGAGCCGTGTCATCCAGGCCCAAGGGGAGGAAACGGATCATCCTCCGGCTCCCCCTAACACTCTATATGTCCCATCCTCTCTCCGTTCAGATGTGCTTGTCTGGGGGCACACATCTCGTATAGCCTGTCATGGAGGCACCCATAGGACTCTCAAACTCCTGCAACGCCATTTTTTCTGGCCCTCCATGGAACAGGACGTTAGGGAATTCATCGCTGCCTGCACCGTCTGTGCCCGCTCTAAATCGTCTAATTCCCCTCCTGCTGGTCTGCTCCATCCACTGCCTATCCCCCAACGCCCCTGGTCCCATTTAGACATGGACTTTATCACTGGGTTGCCCCCCTCATTAGGTCACACCGTCATCCTCACAGTCATCGACCGTTTTTCTAAGTCTGCCCATTTCATCCCCCTTTCCAAGCTGCCCACCGCCACTGAGATGGCCGACATCTTGGTTCAGAACGTTTTTCGTCACCACGGCATACCCAGTGATATCGTGTCTGATCGTGGTCCCCAGTTTGTGTCTCAGGTGTGGCGGGCCTTCTGTTCTGCTCTGGGTGCCACGGTCAGTCTCTCGTCTGGACACCATCCCCAATCCAACGGGCAGGCTGAGCGCGCCAACCAGGAGCTTGAGGCCGCTCTCCGCTGTCTGGCCGCTCAGAACCCCTCTAGCTGGTCCTCGTTCCTTGTGTGGATCGAATACGCCCACAACAGCCATCCGTCCTCAGCTACCGGTATGTCCCCATTCGAAGCTTCCCTCGGGTACTCTCCACCCCTGTTCCCCTCGCAGGAGTTGGATTTGGCTGTCCCCTCGGTCCAGCATAATCTGCGGCGTGTCCAGCGCATCTGGATTCAGGCCAGGGCCGCTCTCCTGCGAACGAGGGAGAAGAACTGCCGTATTGCTAATCGCCACCGGGTGGAGAGTCCTGCCTACCAACCAGGACGAAGGGTGTGGCTCTCTTCACGGGACATACCGCTTCAAGCCACTTCCCGCAAGTTAGCCCCTCGCTACATCGGGCCTTATCCCGTCGAGAAGGTCATAAACCCCTCCTGTGTGCGGCTGCGGCTCCCGGCGGCCCTGAAGGTACACCCTACCTTTCATGTTTCTCAGCTGAAGCCCGTCCGGAAGAGTCCGTTGTGCCCGCCGTCCGCTTCCCCACCGCCCGCCCGGGTCATCGACAGCGCTCCTGCCTACACTGCCAGCAGGGTGTTGGATGTTCGCCGCCGGGGCCGGGGATTTCAGTTCCTCGTGGACTGGGAGGGTTACGGTCCGGAGGAGCGTTCGTGGGTCTCCCGCTCCCTTATTCTGGACCGTGCCCTCATCGACGATTTCTACCGGGCCCACCCAGATCGTCGTCCGGGACCGCCTGGAGGCGGTCGTTGAGGGGGGGGTACTGTCACGGTGCCTCCGGCTGCTACCCCTCCCCTCCTTGCTTCTTCAT